>APFE030624970.1:78990-123612 GCA_000404065.3 Pinus taeda | reverse complement strand
TAAACATAAAATTTTCAAATATTTTGAAGATTTTAGAAAAAACATTAATATTTTTTAAATGTTAAATAATTCCAGCAAACCAATCCAGTGAAAAAAAAAACTAAAGGATGCCCAAAATTCTCCAAACCTTGAGTCAGATCTAAAAGGGAAGACACTTTAAACGTAAAATAAAATGCAAATTTAAACAACACATAGCACAGACAAGCTCAGATATTGGCATTTGTAATCTCGAGATTGAAACTTCATTTCTCCAGCCAAAATGTTCAGTACGAGATAGACTAAGTTAATATCAGAATCATAACCCTTGCAAAGTGTTGAAGTCCATAACAATTGATTCAATCCCTAGAACAAATGTTCTTAATTATCCTAGAAATGTTAGGGGAACAGATAAATAAGAAAACCATGAAATATAAATCACATCAAAATCATTCAGCAACAGTATGAATAAAATAGCGCGATTCTGTCAAGCAACTTCCACAATCAATGCTGATCTGATCTTCTGTACAGTGCTGGTGATCAACGATTGCACCGCTTGCAAATCTTCCATGGTAGCCCTAGCCCTAGGTGTAGCCATATTGGTCAACAATATCTGGAATGCAACTGTCAAAATAGTTCCTCCTTTATGCTCAGTGCTGAATTTACTTCCAATATCAAGTCCATCTGGGAGAATTACAAAGCCACATGGCAAAACAGAAACATGATCAGGTTCACCTCCATGCATCACTGCATGCATGGAAGCCATATCAAAAGGAGCATAAACAATAATAGACCCCGAAGAACCTGTACAACACTCCTGTAAAGTCAATGCTGTCTGACTGGTATTGATACCCTGCAAATATTGAAATAAACTAATTGAGATAGTAATAATAGGGTATAAGATTCATGGCATGAATTGCAATGATTCATGGCATTGATTGAAGGACAACTCATATTTCTTTGTCATTACTCGTTTGCTTCTAAATATATGCAATAAGTCAATATACAAAAATGTTCTGCAGCATGAAGCTCCAACACTTACATTTGATGCGAGGCTAACACTGTTCCGACCATCTTCTCCCATCACAATGCGGGTTATTTCTTGCTTTGGTTCACCGATAGAGAGCATATCCCACTGCATTATTTGATCTCGAAATGTTAGTGGTGGCAAACTTTTTAGGGCAATTATCGTAGTATTATATAAAAGTTAATCAATGGAACAATTCTATCTATTAGATATTGGGTGAAGTATAAGTAATTAAACCTGGCTTCGACGTTTCAGATCTTGCAGGAAATTGAACGATTTCTGATGATTAACCGGAAGCCAGACTGAAGTGGCAGCACAGAGCACAAGGCCAGGAAACTCGGGGTTCTCCATGTTCTTCCGTGTGGACACTCGAATATCCTCATCACCGTTGTCAGATAACTTAGCCCAGTTGTGAACCGCCGATGGACTCAGACTAGCACAGAAATCACTCGTCATTCGCTGAGCAAGTTTCAGCAAGCTTTGCCGACCTCTGGGATCTGGGAAAGCTGATCCAAGAAATAAACATTTTTATATGAAAATAGAGTCATAGTAATGGAATATAAATAATTTTTTTAAGATGAAAATAGATTCATAGTAATGGATTATAAGGCTGATAGGTAACAAGGCTTACCAGCTGTATCTGCATTTATTTCCATGAGAGCTAGACGTTGGCATTGGTGCTGCAGTGCTGAGAGCCAACGCTGAGATCCAAACGCCAATCCGGAGCTGACCACAGAATGAAACACGTAGTCCACACCTCTATGGTCATAATCGATGTGCTCTACCCAGGTAACCTGTTATAAGCAATTAATGAGTCAGTCAGCAATGAAAACTTGTAGGCAAGGAACCATGGATATTAATTCGATAACATGGAATAATTGTTATGAGCAATTACATTTGAACAATTGCCAGGGAGGTCTTGAATTATTAATCCCGATGGCTGCCTCTTGCAATTCACCGGAATTGAGTTCTCCACTAAACTGTCTGCAGAAACATCTACGACGGCCCAGACTCCTGCACCAAGCTGCTGGCAGAACCTTAAGAAATAGATTTCTCTAAGTGGACCAAGCGGTGAGAGAGCATGGAGCTCCATATACATCTGTTATGACATTCCGTATTTCTAATGAGATTCTACCTTATGCATCGATAAAGAAATATGTATAATTCGCTAAACAAATAAAAAATTCTAGAGACCATTACTAAGCTTTAGAAAAGTAAAAATATTTAAATTTCTAATTCAAAGCTAAAGCGTTTTTAATCTAAAATCCTGGACTTAAATAATGAGAAAATACTTGATTTTCGAATTCAAAGCTAAAATGTTTTTAATCTAATATCCTTGAATTAAATAATGAGGCCTAATCTGATTAGGTATTTTAGAGCACTTCACTTCCCTCCGTAACAATACTCAGATCTGAATAAAAGATTAACATACCAGTTGGAGTTTGCCGTTCGTCGTACCCTCTATACCATCGGATAAGACCTCCAAGGTCGTGGCTCTGGAAACAATTGATGCGAACATTTCCGAATAACGTTTCTGAATTGTATACGAAAGTTCAGTTAGTTAGGTCAACAGCGTGTACAGTAGCAGTAGTTAGAAATCGATCAAGTAGGCAAGAAGATGAAATGGTGTTGCCACAATCAGTGGTTGTTTTCTTACATACCGAATTCATAAGTATCTCCACCAGATCCATGCTATTCATAAGCACGGTGCCAACACCTCTGCTTCCCTCAGTTACGTATCCCAGCGGTTTCGGACCATTGGCCCTCGGGAATTGGCGAAAATATTCATCATGATTGAGCGTTTCCTTAATCCCATCGTGAGAAATTTTGATCCAGAAAGGTTGATGCATTCCAGCCATTCTGGTGAGTTCATTCATGGATGCCACGGCAAGTTCTTTTGCGTAGGATTTGTTGATTCCACTTGGACTTCCATGTCGGCCTGCAACATCGACAGTGGAAAGCGCGTCCAGGGAATTGAAAGCGGGATTTACAAGATTGATGACACCAGCACTACCCGTTGCCAGATTCAAAGAAGTATCGTGTACAGGAGAAACAGACATGGTGAACGAGAAACAAATAGAAAGATAAGCTTGCATATAATTTTTATTAACAATAGATGTACATTTATAATACAATATGGTGACTGTTGGGATTCACATCCCAAGGTCCCTTGGACTGCTTTGTCCATTTGGCTTCCACGTTAACCCTTTAGGATTAGGTGTCCAACATTCCCCCTTAATCCCAAGGGTTATGTATGAGTCCAAGAAAAGAGCTGTAATACAAAATGTGCAATAATGCATGGCATCACTAGGCTGAATGTGCTCTATGAAATGTTGGTAAAAAGGGCGGTGTTTTAAGGATAGCCACCAACACTTGAATGCTTAGTGCAGTTCCCAGAACTCTTCCAAAACTGGTAAGAAGCTGAAATCTTCTGCTAGAGGAAGTGATCCTATTGTTTTAAAGAGGGAAACCTTCAACCATAAAAGGGAGGCCTCACCCCACATAAAAGGTAAAACTTCAACCTAAAAAGGGAAGTCTCAACCTGTGATGGTTTAAGGATGACCAACAACTCTGGAATGCTTATGCAATTCCTCGAACTCTTCCAAAACTGGCAAGAAGATGGAGTCTTCTGCTACAGGAAGTGTTCTCAATTTTGTTCTCGGAACTCTTCCAAAACTGGCAAGAAGCTGAAGTCTTCTGCTAGAGGAAGTGTCCGAGATCGCCAACTTAAGGCATGTTCAGGCATCTTTGTCTCTAGCTACAACTCTGAAACTGGTGTGGCAGGTTGTGGCTCAGACTCGCTTGAAGTGGCTTTGAAGCTTGTAGATGACCATCATTTCCCCCCCTGTCAGATACAAGGTGAGAAGATGGAGAAAACTCAACTGCAAGACTGTTCAATATTCTGGAACAAGTTCTGACATGTGTTTGAAATATCTTCTTGGTTGTTGATGCCCATTGGCAAGAAGCGATCGATCCTAGATGAATCTTTGTTCTTGCAGGATGTTTGTTTCTGAAGCATCTGTTTGAAGAATGGCTAGTTTTATCACAGTGCTTACATGGATGAAGATCAAAACAGTGATCTTTCAGATGGCCAACTCGATCATAGTGTTGGCATTTCATGATATGTTGTTGTTGTTGCTGTTGTGGAAGAGGAGCAGAGTCTAGAACAGCTGTAGCTGAACTGTCATAAGGAGCAGGTGAACTGTCATTAATGAAACCAACACTCTGAAACTGAATGGGCTTGGCGTAGTCTGGAATATCAAAGGACAAGTCCTTGTCATATCCAAGACCAGTTCTGTGCTTGTTGTGGACAAGTTGTTCCCAAGGTCTGATGATGGGCTTGGGAAGTGCAGACTAAGTTTCTGCACCTGCATGTAAATCTGTTGTTGTATTAGACACTAAATTTGCAACATTAGTGTCTTGCTGTTTATGGGAGTCTATTTCAATTTTCTGAACAGAAATAGGTTCAGAATGATGACTCCACTGCTGTAATTCTTCTTGTTGTAGCTTTGTCTCAAGCTGCAAAAAATCAATCTTTTCCTGTGCATATTGTAGACATGTCTAAATTTCTGAGAGAGAGCCTTTGCTGATTTGTAATGTGTGATCAACAGTAGATAGTATAAGAGTTTTCATGAAATCTAATACTTCAGTAATTGTAGCCATTTTCCTCAACAGAAATGCACCACTAGAAACTTACAAATGTACCCTAAAGAATCACAATGTTTGTAATAAATAGCAGAAAATCTGGTGCATATAATGTTGATATCACCCCAACAATTAAAACAACCTTCTCTATTGAAAAAAAAACAAATTTGTTTGTTGCACATAAATTTATGCCCAAACTGCACAACAGGGACAAGTAAGTTGAACAAGCAGCAACTTTAAATTGAATTGGAGGAACTTTGTTAATATGCCAATAGCTCACTGTCCCAACTTCCCTCAAACAAATGAAGTCTTTTTTCTTTCAGATTATCTTCTGTGTCAAATCACGAAAGCATATTGCATGTCTCAAATTATTTGCACAATGGTCATGTGTTCAATGCATCAATAGTTCAATACAAAACCATTCCAACACGCGGTCACTGAAACGAACTCGGGACTATTTTGTTCATTCCAGGAGTGAGAAAACTTTGGTCATTTGCTGTTGTTTTGGTAGAAAACAACTGGCTTAATGAAATTTCATTAAGCAGATTCAGCCAAAATGACAATGTTGAGCACCACCAATATATATGAAAACTGTTACATATTTAATTCATCAGAAATAAAATATTCCATGATTTTCATTGCCTCTCTAATTAATTAAGCAGCGCTGGAATATCTTGCTCCATAACTAGGTCTGCAATAATTTTATACATCCTTTGTGTTGGATGTACAGAATCCCAATATATGAATCTGTCAGCATCAGGGCAAGATAGATGAGCAGCCTGGCGACACTGTTGTCCGACTTCAGCAAGCCCGGTTCCGCAGCAGCCTCTGGTTACCTCCTGAAATCTGTAATAGAGTGGATTCTGAACTGCCTGCACTGCAATGGTATAAATGTCTAAGTAGACTATTGTAGAGCCAGGGAGAGAGGCTTGTAGATTAGCAAGTGTGGGTTCCCATTTCTGATTGAACTCGTATGAGGCCTCACCTTCCTGCAAAATCTAGGTATGTCCTCTCTGAAGGCGAACAACCCAATATGGACAGACCCGCCAAAGTTCGAAGCCCATTCCACGCGTCCGCTATGCCACTCTGATTGTCAATGTGATGTCCAAAATCTCAAAGAGTTTCACCTCTCTTATAATATAAGATTCCACGCACCGACACCAACATTACCTGTTTTAGAGCCTATCAAAAATATTTGTCGCCCAAAACACTACACCTTCTTTTGCCTCTGGAAAGGTTCGCTGAAAATATCTACTGTTTCAAAAGCTGATCGAATTCTTAAATCTCAAAACATTTTTGTGACGATATGAATTTGAATCGGGAGCCATCACTATTGAACTTAAGCACATGGTACAATCAATAATGAAACAGATGAAAATTGCATTGGCCAAAATGCCCAGATTTTGGATTTTACAACATCTACAAGCATAATCAGAGATTTTCCTATAGACTTGCGAAGAAGCTAGGAAATGTGTAAAGTTTCCCCAAGAGGTGAATCGACATCAAGCTGAAATTCATCCCCCTGCCATTACCAGGACTCATTGAAGGACATCTTCTGGACCTTTTCCTCAAACATGGAGCTATTATGTCGCACTTCCTCGGTAATCAAAACCTGAATCATAGCCGTCGTTTCATCGGCCTCGTCCCAGGCTTCTACGGCCTTGTCCCTTGCCGCAATCGCTGCCTTGGAAATCTTCTGGACAATTCAAAGGATCTTATTGGAAATATAAGAGAAATCGATAAAAATACATATCTGCTAAACAATGGAATACTGCTGAATAACGCTCCTGCCGAGCGGAGGATTGCTGACAAATATTTGTAAATGTCGGTCTGGAAAATGCCGTTACGGAAAACGAGGAAGCCTGTGAAAATATGTTCAAAAATAGAGAAATTATTTATTTAGTGCAAAGAATTAGTCACCAACAGAATCTTTGGTTTACAGTTCATCCAGAGAGGTTCTGGTACAGGCCTCTGTCACCACACCATAGCCAAGAGAACACCCCCCTGGGCAGCATCAGTCTGTACAGCAAGACAAGTACATGGTGTACTGTTATAATAAGAATGTCTTGTTTGGGGCGGCATTCATGGATAACCACTATTTTGTGTGCAGTGCTTTTTCTGTTATCAACAAGGTGCTGGATGAGTACCAACAGAACTTTGGTGATTCCTGGAGGACTGTTTAGTCGGATGCAAACCAATCTTGGCCCTACTTAAACGATTCTCTGACTAAATTTCAGGATCCATTGGAGGCGGATAAACTCCTGAAGATCCAGAGAGACTTGGATGAAACCAAAATCATTCTTCATAAGACTATTGATAGTGTGCTTGCAAGAGGGGAAAGACTGGACTCTCTCGTGGAGTAGGCCAAAAAAACAAACCAAAATCATTCCGTTACAAGCAAGCCAAGAAAACAAACCAACACTGTACAATATTGTAATATATGGTATCATAGGAGATACCCCGCTGAATCAATTAGGGTGCTGAACATTCATTCAATAAACCAAACGTTTATGAATCAATCAGAGCGCATTCAACTTGCGTATCTCTGCAGTGGCCTCAACGCCAAAACCATGTCAGGCCTCAACACTAAAACAGGAAATGACAGTATGGACAGATGTGCAGTGGTGGCAGAGGTAGGTTAGGTTATTTCAGGGCAGATACGTTATGGCAGAGGCAGTGCAGGTAATGAAGGCTAGGCCAGCGCTATTCAAGGCAACTCAGACCAGTTGCTTAGGGAAAACAGGCCACACATTATGGCTCTGATACCATGTTAAACAAACATGGACAGCGAGAAAGATGTGAAAGATAAAACATGCAATACTATTTTATTAACAATTTGATATACATTTATAGTACATTTGGTGACCATTGGGATTCACATCCCAAGGTCCCTTGGACTACTTAGTCTGTTCGGCTTCCACACTAACCCATTAGGATTAGGTGTCCAACAGTACATAAGGATTCTGTTTGCCAGTAATCAAGAGGTAGAGAGTAGAGTCTTACCCAGACTAGGATTGAAGTGGAAGTCTCACGCTTCGAAATAAAATTCATAATCCAAGGTCGCATATAGAGGCCTGCTACAGCATAAAATTATGGCCCTCCTTCAAACACTTTGTCCTTATCTTCAATGTTTGCAAATATCACAGTTAAGAAACCCTTCGACCCAAGATGTAGGTCAATGCTTCCTTTTGGTTTCCACTGATATTAAATCCACATTTTTTAAGCTTTTTCAGAGGGCCATAAACCCATGAATTTGCAAATGATTGCATAAGTTTGCATGTGGTCCCTGTGCGCCTGCAGTGCAGGATCATTTAAAACAACTCTGGGTGTGACCGTAGCTTTAGGTTTACATGGTCCCTTTTGTGTTTTGTCTTTAGTTCCCCGTTCCTTTTCTTCTTCCTTATTTTCCTTAGTCCTGTTATTCTCCCTTGATTTAGTGCCATCTTGTTCCTCTTCATTATTTCTCTTCCTTCCTTCGGAAGTAGCTCTATCATTCTCCATTCGTTTTATGCCTCTGCTAGCCACAACATGCTTGTAGGAGGGAGTGGAGCTCCCTCATTTGCGACCATCCATAGAGAACAAACTCTGCAAAAACATGGAACCCTAGCAAATCACCTTTGAAATCTCTCTTCACCTTTATCGAAGCTTTTTTCCTTCAGCAGTTTAAGTGTAGTCACTCTTAATGTATGCTTTGATTAATTTGAAGGAAGCGTGAGTTTCATTTTAAGATAATAAAAATGTAACACAGACTCATATAAACTCGGCTTTGATATATTGCAGCTCCATGGATATCTCTAATTAGACTAGATCGCTACTGTTCCAAACTTGCTTTATTGAATTTAGAGCTGCATGAAAACTAAGATTCAATATTTAATACATGAGTGATTTGTTTGAATTAGTGATATTCTTCCCAACATTGAGGTATACATATTAGAACTGAATTCTCCTGAGTATATGTGTAAGGGAAGGTGTTTGAATTCTTGAGTTGATTTCCTTCTATTATCAAAGGAGATTAACACATGTTTCCTTTATGTGTGAGAGAAGTTGTGTGATCTAGAAATGGGTTTCTCTCCCTCATGAAAAGAACTAAATATATCTAAGTCTACCCTAGTGGACCTTAATTGGATATTTTATCCTATTTTATCGTTTTATTCAATACATCCATATCACCAGCCTAGTACACACAAGAGGAGTTACTAAATGGTCCTACCTAGCTCTCATCTTGAAATCAAACTCACCTTCTTCAAGCAAATTTTGATGACCTTGAAGACAACCAAGTCTATGGAATCCAATTCCTTTGGTTGTCTCCATAACATGTCCAATTTTTTGGAAATTTTTTCTTTGTTCACCTTAAGGAAATCCGAAAAGGTCATGATAGCGCCCTCCACGATTCTAGCCAACTGAGAGGCAGTTACTAAAGTTTTTTGTTCTGTTGGGCTCTTGCCCTCTTCTTCTCCTACTAAGGATGCTTATTCACATACATATATTAGATATTAGGATTTGATCTGATCTAGCAAGAAAGAATATGGGCACAAGCCCAAAGTATTGAGAATATAATAGGATAAAATATTAGATTGATGTTAATTACCCTTGACAGTAGGAACTTGAAGCAGCTTAGGCAATTGGTACCAACATCTAGCATATACTTGTCTTCTGAGTCCTTAATCATAAGGCTCGTTCTCTATAAATCTCTTCAACATAACTTGAAAGTACTGAAATTGCTCTGCTAATCTATCATAGCATGGAGAAGGTTCTGAATTGGAGGCTACGAGTTGTTGAATTTTACTGTATTTCCAATTTAGTGCCTCCCATGTCAAGCATGTCTGAGACACATAAATGGTCTCTAACCCATCCTTCTGATGTTGCAGTTCAATCTCATCATCTCCCAATTCCCTTCTTCTTGATGATAGTTGACATAGAGATGATACCATTCCCTGGGATCTAGACTTTGTGAGCTCTTGTGGTAGAGGAAAATCTTGAGAAACAACACGATAGAGTTAGTAATGGGACCCAAATTGTAGCACCAACATTTTGATCCCTCTCTGTGCAACCAAAAACAGATGTTTCATGTTGGCCCAACTAAACAAATGAAAATATTTCATGTCCTCTTTTGAGTTCTTAAGTAAAAACTATTTAAAATTAAGATAAAATGGAACTTATATTTATAATTTTATATTTTTTTTTCATTTATTAAAACTTATTTATATTTTGGTTTTAGGGTGTAGTTTAAATAAAATTGAAGTGTTGTGTAAATTGAGAGATTTAATGTTCAAATCACCTAGAGTAACCAGATCTACAAAGAAAATAGTGACACGCCAATACAAATATTTGACAAAAACAATAGATTAATAACTCAATCTAAAACTACAGTTCCATTGAAGCACAATTTTGAGAATAACCATAAGGAGAAGGAACATTCAACATAAGAACATAGACTAAATATGCCATCATTACCATTGCATCATCAATTTATCAAAATGCAAGAAACTCTTGTAAGAAGGGAGGATGAGAGATTCGATCAATCAGATGTAATAGGGAAGGAAGCTTTATGAACAATAAGCAATATTAATAGTCCAACTACAACTTCTTGCTCTGAAGAAGAATGATTGCTTGCTCTAGCTCTTCTTCTACAGCGTGTAGAGCATGTTTCAGAGGACAATCATGAAGAGGAAAATGATATCCTGCCCTATATTTATGAGCTTTCTTCAACTTATGGGAGTTTAGTTCATCATGTGGCTTCATACTTTGCTGAGGTCTTATCATATAGGTTGATCAGTTCATACTTGGAATCTACTTTCCTATCATGAATGAATCACAGAACCAAAGTATTTTATCAACATTCCAAGTATATAGTGGTACCAAACCATTTGTGAAGTTCTCATTTCAATGCAAATTAGGTAATCCAACAAGTATTCCAAGGTGAATATAGTGTGCACATCATTGATCTTGACATAATGCAAGGTCCACAATGGAAGAGAACATATCTAAGTTTGTAAAACCTATCAATCTCAAGCTTTTAATCCTCTATGGCATGCATCATTTGAAGTCCGTTGTGATAATTTTCTACCAAATCAGGATTTTCCACAAGTCGAGTAATCACAACTTGCCTTTTGAATTTGCTAAAAAAATGAATAGCGTAATCACTTTGGCTGTGATTTAGTGTAAAGAGTTTTGAGTCCCATGAATCAATCTTCTCTAGCCACTCCTAGACCTTGCTCTGATCTACCCTTTTATGGCCTAAGGGCTTTCTATTCTTGAGAATATACCTTTTTACCAATAAAAATTGTGCGATATAGATCATGAAATAGACGTCAATAATGTCTCTGAAAATAACTCTCATAGTATACATTCTATAGGTGAAAGAAACTTACTAAATCATAGACAGCGAGTCACAAAAAAAATGATCCATAGTGACCAGTACAACAATGCTACCATTAGGACTTTGCTTGAAAAACTCCATCCAAATTCCTTGCTTTGAAAGTATCCACAATGTGCGGGTTATACTTTATATTTTTCTCTTCCATCACCAAGCATACCTTTTGGTAGTCAAGTAAAAAGGGATGGTAATAAAAGTCCATCAAGTTCACAGACCTTGTAACTGATAATTCATAGACCTGCTTCTTACTGTTGTTTCTGACGGTAATGGATTTGATGCATATAGCAATATGAAAGGTACGCAAGCTAAATTGTATTACGTATATTGCATGATGAGGTTGATATATTATAGAAGAGGGATAAAACCCAAGGAGGCTATACATCAGTTTCTCTTCAATCCAAAGGCTTGATCAATGCAAGTCTTGGCTTAGTCCAATGGGTGGCACAGTTCTTCTCAATGTTATCCATGCATGAGGGCACACTAACCTAGGATATTTGGGTTAGTTTTTTCTTATATCATCACCTAGGGCACATCATTGGATGTCTATATGAAATGTATCTTCCACTAATATGGTTAGCATAATTAGGTGTTGTACTATAGCAAAGTAATTTTCTTCTTTCAGTGAAGTTAAATCCCATATTGAGATTTCCATATCTCATGTTTGAAGTTAATATTTCTAGCGGTATGTGTTTGTGGATTGATGTATTTAGAGGTTGCAAATTTGGTAAGAGCTTTCATGTTTTAGCTACCTAATGCTCAGGTGAATTCGCTGAGTGGAGAACTTTCTTACAAAGGTCTAAAATAGCAATGCATAACCATATGAATTCCCATAGGTCTCACAGAATGCCAATAAGTTTTCCTTGCAAGCAAAGAGTCAAAACTCATAATCAAGTGATAACTTGGTTCAACAATAGAGTTGAAGAGAGTTTGACTTCGTGTACTTAGACAACTCAATGATTTTTAATTATCCTTCCAAGTATGTCAACTATGGATGTTTGAAAGCTAGGTAGACATGACAACCAACAAAGGGACCCATTTGATGTGTATATGAGGAGACTTAGACATAGAATATTAATAAGTAGGTCATGGACCGCTAGCCACTTTGAGAATTACTAACAAGAGCATCAGAGCATAAATCAGCACACTATATAATTAATCCACACTTCAAGTGCATACAAAATAAGAATTTATACGACAAAACTACTAAACAACATTATACAATATAGAATAAACAAAAATACCTCTAGATTTTGGCTCATAAAATACTTGTAATAAAAGTTTAAAAAGTGCCTATGAAATCAATGAAAATATTACTCAATTATCACATTATGGTAATACAATATTCCTAACAGATAACTGAAAATGCTTTGATTAGGAGAAGCAGCTTAGCACAATTACTTTCATATATAGAAAACATGTCAATTACAAACAACCATGATGAACAACAAGAAACTTCACATATATTAATTAAAAATTAAGAAATGTACATTCTCTATTAAGAATGAAACAAACCCTATTAAAAAACTATATTTGGCAATAGAATTAGCAAAGATTACCTCTGCACGAAAATAAAATTTGCAATGAAACAAACTAAAAAGATAAAGAGATTATTTTTAGAAGAATTACATGGTCATAAAATTTGCAATGAAACAAACTAAAGAGACAAAGAGGTTACTTTTATAAGAATATCATGGTCTTCTACCTCCTTGCACATGGTCTAATATAGAACATAGAAGTCCACAAATGAAGTGGAACCCCATTTACTAGAGATTTACCGAAATACTATATATTCACCAAATCAGGCAACATAAACACTAAAAATTAAATACCAAGAAAAGATAATGACTTGAGTATGGCTATAATCAAGAGAAACTTCAACATAGAATTATCTGAAAACCACACCAAGACAAGGTAGAAAACTACCCTTCCATACACAAACAAAGGTTTATTTCTTTGCTAATAGAAAAGATGCATAACATTACCTGAATATGTGAGCCAACTTCATGCATCAATAGCCACAAAGGACTAAAGTGTTGACTTCACTCTATTTTAGATTTTTTTTTATTTCAAAACTACTAACCTATAAAATCAATAAGATGGAATGAGCTTCATGATAATATTCTATCATTCATTCCTACATAATTCTTTGAAGCATCATTGGTCTCAAGAATGTATTTGACAGTCCAATATTTGATGCACTATTTTATTCGAGAGAAGTGAGCTCTGCTCTGGCTCTTTTTTGTTATTCCAGATAAAGCAACCTTCAATAGGATGAATCATTTGCTTTATCATCCAACATAAATTGTTTTTAGTTATTTACTGTCCAGCTCTCCTTCCTTCACAATATAATTCTACGAAAGGAAATATTCTCCCTTGAAGTATCTGTCTAGTATATCCTTTGTTCCAACTGTGTACTTTATCTGAACTAGACATTTTATGAGCAACTAGTTAGAAAACTCTCAAGAATATCTTTGTATTTTTTATGATTCCTATTTTCTTCTTCCAAAGATGACAAAATTGATAAATGAATGATAGCATTAAATATTTGTGCAATGGACCATGATGGAATATAATTAACTTTTTGAATTATTTATGAGGTACGTTTGTCAATCAAAGCAATTGCTAGAAGCAAAGGGGTGAAATTGGATGAAATCAGACACCTGGCCATCTATTGTAGTTCTAGAGATATGAGGAGTCATAGTATGGTTTGGCATGGAGCACCATGGATGATATTTTGGAGTAGGTTAAGAAAATCAAACATCTCCACTGTAACCTGCATTGCAGAAAGTCCCAAGAGTTAGAAATCTATATGTTTCCATCAATGTAATTGGCAGTTAGCAAAGTGCCTGTTTCCATCACTACAATTGGCAAGCTAACTTGTTATTACAAACATGAACATAGTTTAGAAATTTAAAACATAGAAAATGATTCATTGTCTTTTAATTGCCTCCAAGAAAGACAAAAAGACTACCAAAGTAGAAAAATACAATTACATTATTTTATTAGCAAAGTATCATCATGCTCTTTCTGAATCTGAGAGAAATGTTTGATGATGGGACTTATATGTCCATTATTGACACTAGGAACTAAGAATTACATGGTGTTCTACCTCCTTGCACATGGTCTAATATAGAACCTAGAAGTCCACAAATGAAGTGGAACCCCATTTACCAGAGATTTACCCAAATATTATATATTCACCAAATCAGGCAACATAAACACTAAAAATTAAATACCAAGAAAATACAGTGACTTGAGTATGGCTATAATCAAGAGAAACTTCAACATAGAATTATCCGAAAACCACAACAAGACAAGGTAGAAACCTACCCTTCCATACACAAAAAGGTTCATTTCTCTTCTAGTCGAAAAGATGCATAGCATTACTTGAATCTGTGAGCCAACTTCATGCATCAATACCCACAAAGGACTAAAGCATTGACTTCACTCTATTTTAGATTTTATTTATTTCAAAACTACTAACCTATAAAATGAATGATATGGAATGAGCTTCATGCTAATATTCTATCATTCATTCCCATATAATGCTTTGAAGGATCATTGGTCTCAGGAATGTATTTTACAGTTCAATATTTGAACCACTATTTTATTCCGAGGAAGCCAGCTCTGCTCTAGCTCTTGCTTGTTATTCCAGATAAAACAGCCTTCAACAGGATGAATCATATGCTTTAGCATCCAACATGAATTGTTGTTAGGTATTGACTGACCAGCTTTCCTTCCTTCACAATATAATTCTGTGAAGGGAAATCTTCTCTCTTGAAGTGTCCGTCTAACATATCGTTCCTTCCAGCTACATACCTTACCTAAAGTAGAGATTTTATTAATAATTACTCAGAAAACTGTTAAGAATATCTCAGTATTTTTTAGATTCCTATTTTAATCTTCCAAAGATGACAAAAATGATAAATTAATGACAACATTAAAGCTTTGTGCAATGGACCATGATGTAATATAATTGACTTTTTGAATTATTTATGAGGTACGTTTGTCAATGAATGGAATTGCTAGAAAGAAAGGGGTGAAATTGGATGAAATCAAACAGCTAGCCATCTATTGTAGCCCTACAGATATGGGGATTCATAGCATGGTTTGGCATGGAGTGCCGTGGATGATATTTTGGAGCAGGTTGAGCAAACAAAAAATCTCCACTGTAACTTGCATTGTAGAAAGTCCCAAGAGTTAGAAATGTACCTATTTCCATCACTGCAATTAGCAGTTAGCAATGTGCCTGTTTCCATCACTTGAATTGGCAAGCTAACTTGTTCTAACAAACATGAACATAGTTTAGAAATTTAAAACATAGAAAAATGATACATTGTCTTATTAGCAACGTATTATCATGCTCTTTCTGAATCTGAGAGAAATGTTTGATGATGGGAATTCTATGTCCACTATTGACACTGGGAAGGAAGCAATATGAAGAGGAGTTGAATAAATATAACAAACCTCCAATGTGTCCACTTGTAGAAGCATCAGCAACTGCTTGAGCATCCATGGTGGCCCCTTGAGCATTCTTCACAATCAATACACCCTTCTTTAGGTTGCTGATTTTCTCCTTGTCAAACATTCCCATACTATAACCAGAAGGAAAGGGCAAGAGGAACAATAATTATGATTATGTTCACAAGTTGTATAAAATATATAGGTTCTATTGATCACTGACTGAATAATGGGAGAGATTATTTATGAATTACGATATAAAATAAGAATTTATGCGACAAAAGTACTAAACAACATTATATAATATAGAATCAACAAAATACCTCTAGATTTTGGCTCATAAAATATTTGTAATAAAAGTGTAAAAGGTGCAAATAACATCAATAAAAATATTACTCAATTATCATATTATGGTAATACAATATTCATAAGCGTTAACTCAAAATGCTCACTAATAAGGAGAAATGACTTAGCACAATTACTTTCATATATAGAAAACATGTCAATCACAAACAACCATGAACGGACAACAAGAAACTTCACATATATGAATTAAAAATGAAGAAATGTACATTGTCTATTAAGAACGAAACAAACCCTATTAAAAAACTACATCTGGCAATAAAATTACCAAAGATAACCTGTGCACAAAAATAAAATTTGCAATGAAACAAACTAAAAAGATAAAGAGATTATTTTTAGAATAATTACATGGTCATAAAGTTTGCAATGAAACAAACTAAAAAGATAAAGAGGTTACTTTTATAAGAATTAAATGGTCTTCTACCTCCTTGCACATGGTCTATTATAGAACCTAGAAGTCCACAGATGATGTGGAACCCCATTTACCAGATATTTACCCAAATACTATATATTCACCAAATCAGGCAACATAAACACTAAAAATTAAATACCAAGAAAAGATAATAACTTGAGTATGGTTATAATGAAGAGAAACTTCAACATAGAATTATCCAAAAACCACACTAAGACAAGCCAAAAACATGCCCTTCCATATGCAAACAAAGCTTCATTTCTCTACTAGTAGAAAATATGCATAGCATTACCTGAATCTGTGACCCAACTTCATGCATCAATAGCCACAAAGGACTAAAGCGTTGACTTCACTCTATTTTAGATTTTGTTTATTTCAAAACTACTAGCCTATAAAATCAATAAGATGGAATGAGCTTCATGCTAATCTTCTCTCATTCATTCTTGCATAATGCCTTGAAGCAACATTCATCTCAGGAATGTATTTGATAATCCAATATTTGATGCATTGTTTTATTAGAGAGAAGCAAGCTCTGCTCTGGCTCTTGCTTGTTATTCCAAATAAAGCAGCCTTCAACAGGATTAATCATCTACTTTAGCATCAAAAATGAATTGTTTATAGGTATTGATTGGCCAGCTTTTCTTCCTTCACAATATAATTCTGCGAAGGGAAATCTTCTCCCTTGAAGTATTTGTCTAGCATATCTTTCCTTCCAGCTGCAGACCTTATCTGAAGTAGATATTTTATGAACAATTAGTCAGAAAAATCTCAAGATAGAATCAACAAAATACCTCTGGATTTTGGCTCATAAAATGCTTGTAATAAAAGTCTAAAAAGTGCCTATAACATCAATGAAAATATTACTCAATTATCAGATTATGGTAATACAATATTCCTAACAGATAATTGAAAATGCTCAATAATCAGGAGAAACAACTTAGCACAATTACCTTCATATTAGAAAACATGCCAATTCCAAACAACCATGAACGGACAACAAGAAACTTCGCATATATTAATTGAAAATGAAGAAATGTACATTGTCTATTAAGAATGAAACAAACCCTATTAAAAAACTATATCTAGGAATAAAATTACCAAAGATAACCTGTGCACAAAAAACAAAAATTGCATTGAAACAAACTAAAAAGATAAAGAGATTATTTTTAGAAGAATTACATGGTCATAAAATTTGCAATGAAACAAAATAAAAAGACAAAGAGGTTACTTTCATAAGAATTACATGGTATTCTACCTCCTTGCATATAGTCTAATATAGAACCTAGAAGTCCACAAATGAAGTGGAACCCCATCTACCAGAGATTTACCCAAATACTATATATTCACCAAATCAGGCAACATAAACACTAAAAATTAAATACCAAGAAAAGGCAATGACTTGAGTATGGCTAGAATCAAGAGAAACTTCAACATAGAATTATCTGAAAACCAGACCAAGAAAAAGTAGAAACCTGCCCTTCCATACATGAAAAAAGGTTTATTTCTCTGCTAGTAGAAAATATGCATAGCATTACCTGAATCTGTGAGCCAACTTCATGCGTCAATAGTCACAAAATGACTAAAGCATTGACTTCACTCTATTTTAGATTTTGTTTATTTCAAAAATATTAACCTATAAAATCAATAAGATGGAATGAGCTTCATGCTAATCTTCTTTCATTCATTCCCGCATAATGCTTTGAAGCATCATTTGTCTCAGGAATGTATTTGATTGTTCAATATTTGATGCACTATTTTATTTGAGAGAAGTGAGCTCTACTCTAACTTTTGCTTGTTATTCCAGATAAAGTAGCCTTCAATAGGATGAATCATCTACTTTAGCATCCAACATGAATTGTTTTTAGGTATTGACTGGCCATCTTTACTTCCTTCACAATATAATTCTACAAAGGGAAATCTTATCCCTTGATGTATCTGTCTAGCATATCCTTCGTTGCAACTATATAACTTATCCGAAGTAGAGATTTTATGAACAATTAGTTAGAAAAATCTCAAGAATATCTCTATATTTTGTATGATTCCTATTTTTTGCTTCCAAAGATGACAAAAAATGATAGATTGATGACAGCATTAAAGCTTTGTGCAATGGACCATGATGGAATATAATTGAACTTTTGAATTATTTATGACGTACATTTGTCAAAAAAAGCAATTGATATAAACAAAGGGGTGAAATTGGATGAAATCAGACACCTGACCATGGTTTTGGCATGGAGCACCATGGATGATCTTTTGGAGTAGGTTCAGCAAATAAAACATCCCCACTGTAACCTGCATTGCAGAAAGTCCCAAGAGTTAGAAATGTACCTGTTTCCGTCACTGCAATTGGCAGTTAGCAATTTGGCTATTTCCATCACTGCAATTGGCAAGCTAACTTGTTATAACAAATAGGAACATAGCTTAGAAATTTAAAACACAGAAAAATGATTCATTGTCTTTTAATTTCCTCCAAGAATGATAAAAAGACTACCAAAGTAGAAAAATACAGTTACATTGTTTTATTAGCAACATATCATCATGCTCTTTTTGAATTTGAGATAAATGTTCGATGATGGGACTTGTATGTCCATTATTGACATTGGGAAATAAGAATTACATGGTGTTATACCTCCTTCCACATGGTCTAATATAGAACCTAGAAGTCCACAAATGAAGTGGAACCCCATTTACCAGAGATTTACCCAAATACTATATATTCACTAAATTAGACAATGTAAACACTAAAAATTAAATACCAAGAAAAAAAAATGACTTGAGTATGGCTATAATCAAGAGAAATGTCAACATAGAACTATCTGAAAACCACACCAAAACAGGCAGAAACCTGCCCTTCCATACATGGAAAGAGGTTCATTTCTCTACTAGTAGAAAAGATGCATAACATTACCTAAATATGTGAGCCAACTTCATGCATCAATAGCCACAAAGGACTAAAGCGTTGACTTCACTTTATTTTAGATTTTATTTATTTCAAAACTACTAACATATAAAATCAATGATATGGAATGAGCTTCATGCTAATCTTCTATCATGCATTCCTGCATAATGCTTTGAAGCATCATTGGTCTCAGGAAGGTATTTGACAGTTCAATATTTTATGAAATTTTTTATTCGAGGGAAGTGAGCTCTGCTCTGGCTCTTTCTTTCTTTTCCAGATAAAGAAACCTTCGACAAGATGAATCATCTTCTTTAGCATTCAACATGATTTGTTGATATGTATTGACTGGCCAGCTTTCCTTCCTTCACAATATAATTCTATGAAGGGAAATCTTTTCCCTTGAAGTATATGTCTAGCATATCCTTCATTCAAGCTGCACACATTATCTAAAGTAGAGATTTTATGAACAATTACTCAGAAAAGTTTTAAGAATATCTCTGTATTTTTTATGATTCCTATTTTTTGCTTCCAAAGATGACAAAAATCATAAATTAATGACAACATTAAAGCTTTGTGCAATGGAAAATGATGCAATATAATTGAATTTTTGAGTTATTTATGAGGTACATTTGCCAATCAAAGCAATTGCTAGAAACAAGGGGGTGAAATTGGATGAAATCAGACACCTGGCCATCTATTGTAGTCTCATAGATATGGAGAGTCGTAGCATGGTTTGGCATGGAGTGCCATGGATGATCTTTTGGAGTAGGTTGAGAAAACCGAACATCCCCACTGTAACCTACATTGCAAAAAGTCCCAACAGTTAGAAATGTACCTATTTCCATCACTGCAATTAACAGTTAACAATGTGCCTGTTTCCATCACTTCCACTGTGAAGCTAACTTGTTCTAACAAACAAGAACATAGTTTAGAAATTTAAAACATATAAAAACGATTCATTGTCTTTTAATTGCCTCTAAGAATGACAAAAGGACTTCCAAAGCACAAAAATATAGATATATTGTTTTATTAGCAATGTATCATCATGCTCTTTCTGAATCAGAGAGAAATGTTTGATGATGGGACTTGTATGTCCATTATTGACACTGGGAAGGAGGCAATATGAAGAGGAGTTGAATAAATATAACTGACCTCTAATGTGTCCACTTGTAGAAGCATCAACAATTGATTGAGCATCCATGATGGCCCCTCGAGCATTATTCACAATCAATACACTCTTCTTCAGCTTACTGATTTTCTCCTTGTTAAAAATTCCCCTATTGTAACCAAAAGGAAAGGGCAAGAGAAACAATAATTAGGTTTCTGTTCACAAGTTGTATAAAATATATAGGTTCTATTGATCTATGATTGAATAATCGGAGAGATTAGCGATGAAATTGTTATAATTCTCACCTAGTTTTGTCTGAAATAGGCATATTGATGACAAGTACATCACATTTAGGTAGCATTTCATCAAGTAAGCTCCAGGTCATTGGATCCCATCTCCCTCCATACTCCTCATGAATCCTCTCGCCTTGCCACGACTTGACTGCAACGTTGCCGAAAGCAAACTCGTTTGAAGCAACCATGCCTTCTTGAAATGGCAGCAATAACCTCTCCTCCTCACCTGCCCAATTATTACAAGTAGAAAAGACTCCACTTTGCCCTGACACCCACAGCTTGTCGCCCTTCATTGCTAGGCTGTGCAGCTGGGGTCATCAGATTGAAAGTACGCAAGGAAGGCCTTGCTGAAGGGGACACCATCATCCAAATACCACCCATCCTACCTCTATGTGCTATGTTGGCTTGCATCCCTACACAAACAAGAAAATGAGTCACAAAAAGAGGATAACCCTAAAAACAGAACAAAAGAAAAATCAAGAAACCTCCCAACAAAGGGAAAGGAAGTCTCATGTTCGACAAATAACCTTTCTATAAGTAGTTCCGTCTTCCTCGACTGTCCAACTGGCTTCTTCTGCACAGAGACCTTAAGAACTGATACAGGGAAAAACTACCAACAATCCTCCTCCTGGCCCTCCACATCCCCCTGGCCCTTCACTTCCTCCTAGACCTCCTACTCCTACAAAAAAAGTTGCCCTACGTGGCCCTCCTCATCCTCCTAACCCTCCTCCTCCTGCAGAAAAAGCTCGTGCAACAAAGGAATTCTTCCCCAACCCTCCTCCTCCTACAGAAAAAGCTCGTGCAGCAATGGCATTCACGCTCGGCTCTCCTCTGCAGGAAACGGGCTATCTATGTGCGTATAATAGACCCACTAGATAGACAGACCGGCTGGGTTGGATTTAATTAATTTTTTAACTAATTACTTTAGTTGTTTTTTAATGTTTTCTAATTAAATTGGACAGTAGATAATTGTTGAATCGTCTAACAATAGATCTGACAGTTAAAATTAGAACAGAAAGGCATTTAGGGAAGTTCATTTTAGAGAAAAACACCTTACAACATAAATATAGCATTCCATTATTAAATCATATAAATCTAATAAAAAGTCAACTAGACACACATCTACACTAAGAATCTTACCCATTCGAGAAGAATGTAAAATTGTTTGGAGCTCCTCGTTAGAGAATTCTTTGTGTAAAATATAAATAGTTTTTAATATTTAAAAACAATGGGAAGAATAATGCTCCCTAGACCATCTTGGCAAGATATACCCTTGTTAGCCTTATCTATATATACGAAAACTTATTATACCCATTTCTACGAGGTATTTGTAAATACGTTTTTTCATGATTTCGATTTCTCTCGATTTCCCATTTGGAATTTATTTCCCATGGCTTTTAAATTAGAAAATAAGAATTGGTGTTTTCATCCACCTTTTCTAGACCTAAAATTTTACTCTTCACCCTATTCTATTTTTTAATAATCTTACCTTTTAATTTTTCATTTTATTAGGTTTATAAATTTATTAAGCATTAAATATATTTAGAATAATTTTCTCAATATCTATTCAATTTTCACTTCAACCTCTTTTAAAATTCTTTCTTTTCCGTACGAGTTTTTTCTATTAATGGTGCCACTTTTCCATGTCTATGAATGGTAACACTTTTCCATTAAGTTAGAGGGAATCATCAGACTCAAAATTTGTTCAGTTTGTTTTATACCAACGGATCAAATTGTATTCATCGAATTTAACCATTTCCTTCCAATTTAGGTCCTTCGGTCAAGATTGATTGAATTCAAAATAAATGAGTATAATTTGTTTTTTTTAAATCTACCCATAGGACTATGGAATTATGATAAGAAAATCCCACTACGTCCATCAAATACTTTTTTAAATTAGATGTTCTAATACATTTTTAATTACCATATATTTTTTCATGTCATTAAGTTTATGAGTTTATTGAAAATTAAATACATTTAAAAATATTTACTGAATTATCTATGTAAATAAATTTTCAAAAGAAGATGTTATAACACATTTTTAATAATCTTGCGTTTTAACTGTTTATTTCATTAAATTTATACATTTATTGAAAATTAAATATATTTAAAATAATTCTCGTATTCAATTTCCACTTCAGCTTTTTTTAACTCTTTTTCACACTGAGTTTTTTCTATGAATGGTGCCACTTTTCCATTAAGTTGGAGGGAATAATCTAACTGAAAGTTTGTTGAGTTTTTTGATACCACCGAATCAAGATATACTCATCCAATTTAACCATTTCTTTCTCAAAATAAATAAGCATAATATTTAACCATTTCTTTCTCAAAATAAATAAGCATAATTTCTTTCTTGAAATCCAACTATAAGTTTATGAAATTATGACTAGAAAATCCCAACATGTCCATCAAATATATAATAAGTGTTTGAAAATTTGAAAATAGTAATGTATTTTTTCTATAATTTTCCTTTTTATTTTTATTCCTTCCAAATAAGTTCTTTATCTTTTTTTCCCTCAAAATTATTTTTTCCCTTTCCAAATAAGTTTTATAGACATTTGTTCTACATTCACTATACCCACCATTTGTATTTTCTATATGAAATAGTCTAGAAGTGTATGAACACTTTGGCCTCGATGTTACCGTGAACACAACATTTTTTTAATATAAGAAAACAATTTCCTCCTTCATTTACATTGGATTCAATATACCTTAACGTTTTCTAAAACGTTAGGTATATTTTCTAAAATCCTTGATGAGATACTTCACCTCGTAAAATTCAAATTCACATTTTTTTAAGATTGTAATACTAGAGAAATAATCTTAGGTGGGCGACTTTCTTGTATTTGTTAAGATCCTTTCTTCCTTGTTTACTTTTCTAGGTTCCTCATATGATGTCCTTGCTTACATTGTAATGATTTTTTCTATAGAATTATTTCTGGGGACTTGAAGGGGCGGGTTGATTTACTTTAAATAATTAATAAATAGTTTAGATTTATGTGATTCATATTTAAGTGTGAAAATGATTTCGTCAAAATCACATAGAGAATTATTTGTCGACGCGTTTTGAACCAATTAGTGTGGTTCATCGTCAGGATAAGTTGAGGAACAATATCGAACGATCCATTAAATAGAGCGAGCAGGTCCTTCAACGACTATATGAATGGGCAACGATTACAAAGACACTAACGGTTATAACACATATTATAATAATATTTATTTTATTATTATTTTTTAAATTAATATTAATTAATATATCAAATTATTAAATATTGGTTTATATACGATATATTATTGTATTTATGATTAGTAATTATATTAATTCCATGTTAATATTATTATTATAACAATTTTTAAACAGTATTATTTTATTATGTATTGATGATTAGTAACATAAGGTTAATATTAATTTCAAATTAATAATATGAATATATTATTAATAAATAGCCTGGGTAAAATTTATTTATTTTTTATTATTGTTTATTTATTAGTTAATTATTTTATTTATTTATTTGTTATTTATTTATTTTTATATTATTCTTATTATCATTATTATATGTATTTAATTGATTTATTATTATTATTACCTACTATTATTATTATTATTATTAATATTTTTATTTATTTATTTTTATTTTTATTTATTTTTTTTCTTCTTTTTTCGCTTTACATTAATGTTAATTATTGTTATTTATAGTAATATTATTTTATTAACCTTTAATATGATTAATAATATTAGTGCAGTGTAAAATTATTTATTTATTTTATTATTATATTTTTATTTTAAAGAGTAAATGAATAATATTAAATTGTTAATTACTAACAATCTAGGTCTAGGTTAAATAATTAAAAATATTAAATATTAAGGAGACTAAGGTTATAAAAAGAGCGAAATTATTATTACTAAACCAATGATAACAAGATAAAACAATGATCAACTAAACAAACCAATAGGGGTCAGTTGAAGAAGAGGCTAAGGTAAAAGGGTTGGGATCCAACACCTACTAATCTTCTAGCCGTCATCCCTATTGAGATTTAGAGGTCTTTTCTCGATCTCAAGGGCTTCCCTCAATTTACGATGGTGAAATTGCGCCACTCTCGCGATAACTTGAGCCTTTTCAATACAAACTTGATGTTTAGTTTTCTTGGCATGCTCAGTAAGGGTTGAGGACTTGGCCCTACCATGCCTCAAGTCTGCTGGGTGCTCACTAATCGTATGATTAATCGAGTGACCAGTTTCACCAATGTATGGGGCCCCACAGGAACAAGGAATGACATAGACCCCTTTCATATCTTTAGGGTCGACAGGATCTTTAACAAATCTAAGAAAGCTACGGATGGTGTTAAGAGATTTAAAGGTTGAAGGAATATTATGCTTCTTCAGAATCCTAACGATCTTATCAGTGGTTCCTTGGATGTGCATCTATTTCACTCCTAAAATAATTTTCGTATATGTTCTAAAATCATAGTCTATCTCATTTTCCAACAAAATATTCCACTAATATAACCTTTGGTGCCTCCTTAGATTTCTTTTAATAATATTATTTCAACTCCCAACCAAATTGTAATTTGGAATACTACAAAGTATTAGACTTTGTTTCTTGAACAAATCATTTCCCACATTTATTTTCCTTCTCCATGTATTCCTCATAAAAGGATAATAACACGCCCTCAATGGAGCAGCCTGGTCTATCCAAATCTGAAATTGCAATATTTAAATATTTCTTGGTCATTGAGATCCTAATAAAATCTCAAAGATATTAAGAAGAACCTCACTAACATCTATCTCCACCTACAATTTTGTCGAGAAATGGTAAACACTATATTTAGTGAAGTAGCAACAAATATTATCGTCACTATATATTCTAATTTTTCATACAATAATATGATCTTCAATCCTAACATTTTTACCATACCCAATATTTTGAAATCGTTTTTCACCTATGCATGACACAATTGTTACATGGTTTTAGACACATGAATCATATGCCTTAGAACTAAGAATGTCTTAGGTTAGCCACTAGATAGCTTTCATATTCAAATTTTAAATTCACATCTTACAAAGAACTAGGAAATATACTGTATCTCATCATAATGTATATCATAGAAATGTATCTCATTATAATTTTCCTATAGGAACCTTAATGGCATACTGCAGATCCTATACATGGAAATTCGTGTTGATGACCATCCTTTTATATATCCTTGCATTTCACCACCTAAAACGTGTTCCTAATGTTACTTACCTTGAATTGCTTTTGTATCAGGTGGATATTGACATCCACCATAAAAGTAATCAAAGGTAAAACTAGGTTCCAATTAAAACTTCATGTGTAACTAAATTAATGTATTTCCACTCAATCTATCGTTAAGGTGTTAAAAAGTGGAGCAATGTCAAATCTTACTAAACAAGTGTTTCCATATACTTACGAAAAATAAGAATGAGATGGATATAAGGTTGAATCATAAACCATATCATTTTTCTTTATTGATTTCCCCTTTAACGTTGTTTCCTTTTGAGACACAATCCTTTTGGAAAAACCTTTGACATCCATTTAGGTTTGATATTTACTATGTTTTGTTCATTTTAAAGAATGACACCATTTGTGACGACATAGTCTAATAGTAAACAAATTTGTTTTAGACATTAAAGTTTATTTTCCATGAAAATATATCTTTACATCACTATGTCATTAAATAATAAGGAGACATTAGTGTGTGATGAAATTGAGTATTTGAAAAAATATAAACTCTCTAGTGGATTATTTAAATAATAAACTTGTATATTTCTTATTTTTAGAATTTTATCAAATTTCACTTAACTATCTTTAGAAAAGCTATTAGGTCACATTCATATTCATATCTAGTATTGGAATAAAATTTTGAGAAAAAAATCACACATAAGCAATCTTGGAGATTTTTAGATGGTACAAATATATAGGTTTCTGGATCCTTAACTAGTAACAACTTTATAGTCGTAATCAACATAAGAAAAATAATCAAATTGTACAATGTTTAATGTTCCATCACAACTAAAACATAGGTGGCATGTGGACTTGATATGTTTTCAACACTCATCTACTTCTCCCACTGTCATCTACTATGTTGTTGCCATGCATCAAATAAACAACCAATGAAAAATGATCCAGACTTATGTAGGAATGAAAAAAAATATAGATATACCCATATACACAAAGATGTAGTAGAAATGAAACTTGATTTCATTAATATCAAAGAACTGAAATATGCTTACATACAGAAATGGAAATAAAATAGCTTGGGTGATGGTAGCTTATTTCTGATAAGAGATGTGGCAGGATGCCTTTGAATGGTGTTACAATGAGGCTCAAGGGGCGTTTTATTATTGAACAACAAGGGAAAACCTTAAACAACCAAAACCCTAATCCGAGGAGATGGAACACCAAGAGTTTTTGGGCCCCGTTGGGGTTAGTTGGGCAACCAACTTCTCGAGGTCGTAACTTGGTCATATTACCTTTGTTGCATATGATATCTCGGTTGAAATATGTCTCCGAGTACTACAGAATTTGCCACATGCCCCTACCTATAGGTATGGGCCTGGTACGAAACTCAAAAAAATGCTGTTTATGAGGTCAAAAGTTTTACAGAAGTTCAGTACCTGAAAAAATGCTAAAAATAGTAAATGCACTATAAACAAGGAAACTAACGATACTCGTTGTAAGTATAGGTATAATAGGTAGGTGGACACCAATATCCACATGGACCAGTCCTCCCTACTTAGGAAGAAATGGTTGTCGTAACGTGCAGAGCCTCCATGAGGTGAGGAAATTTTTGTTGAATCTGGTCCCTGGAAAACCACTTGCCCTGGTGAAGGAGTTGGCTCTCTTTGACAACTTGATATTGTCAGTTGGCGAGTGTTTTTGATTTTCATTTCCATGATACAATTAGTGGTGGCCTATTCCATGTACTATGCGTTTGACTTCATTGGTGTGAGTTGTTCTACAATGTCGGATGTGTCCAGCAACGAAGGAAAGTATGGCTAAAGGCGGCCCACATTGAATACTAGAAGCAGACCAAGGAATAATAGAATGTTGAGCTCAAAGGAATTTTAACCTAAAACTTTGGTGATGGTGTGTGGCCGATATCAGAGCAGGTGAATCTTGTAGTGGGGCCTAGTGAGGTGTTCCTTCTGCAAATGTAGCTAATCTTTGTTGCCCACCTTGAACTTGTGTGGCACACGATGATGATCATGTCATTGCTTGTACTTAGCACTGGATTTTTCTAATATGTCATGGACCTACTGGCAGATGTGCTGAATGTGCTCAATGAAGTTGTTTGCCCTGTCAACTTCGAACTGGACATGAGATGAATCTACTTGAGTAGAGGCAAATGGTATGGCAACATTAATGGGACATAATGGTTGGAATTCTAATCCCACCTGAAAGGGGATGCAGCCGGTTGAGCTATGGGGAGCTTTGTTTTATTTTTTTGTACATAGGAGAGGCTTTCATCCTAGGTACGTGGATGATTTGACTTATACATGTGCAGAAGTTGTATGATGATCTTGTTGATGAAATATCGTTGGTCAACAGTTTGGGGGTGGAATGTTGTGTAATTAGTGATCTTGGTATCGAGGATCAACCAAAGACTTGACCAAAATGTAGTTAGAAACTTGTTGTCACGACCTGAGATAATGGACTATGGGATCCAAAAGTGTATACACACTCATTCAAAGAAGAGATTAAAAATTTCTTCTATTTTCATACGCTTCTTGTAGGTCACCATAATGGCCATCTTAGAGAATATATCAACAACCATGAAAACACACTTGTTTCCATGCATAGTGGAAGGAAGGCCTAACATGTAATCCATAGAGATGGATTCCCAAGGTGGATAGGAGTAGGGATAGTAGTATATAGGCCTTGATTCTTAATGGTCAGTTTGGAAATGGTGCAGGTAGTGTAAGATCTAATGGACTTCCCAACATCTTGTCAAATGTTTGTCTAATAAGAATACTTATGTAGCAATTCCACTGTTTTCTCTAGCCTGAAATGTCTAGTGACCTAAATTTAGCGTGCTTCCAAAATCACCTTGGCACACTCGCTTGAAGGAACATAGAGGTTCCAAGTGGCATAACAGTGCATCCTAGAGGAGAACATTTTGAACTTTCTTTCCTTTTGAGAGTGTCTGGTATTTTCTCCTGAATTTTGTATCGCTCTTGTAAAGATGCAGCCACTCCATTATCTCGTGCCAAAAAGACTCAAGCATAGTGGTCAATGCCATGACTAGAGGTCGACTAAGGAGGTCTGCAACATTTTAGGTGTCTCCCTCTTTGTACATAATGTTCGAATGGAACTATTATGGGTATGTGGACCATTTATTATGGCAATCATTCTACAACATCCCTTGTGTCTGTATGAATTTCAAGGGTCAGTGGCATGTGTGGATGATTGTTTCCTTCCCCAGAGTGTAATGCTTCCATTATCAGTAGGCTTGCACAATGGAATACATATCTTTTTCATAGGTGGGATACTTCCAGACTATGTCTAAAAGTGTCTCACTATGGTATGACACTAGATGCCGCAACTGAGTAAGAACTACACTAATATCATAGTTAGAGGAATTTGTCTCAATATAAAATGATTATTACATGTCTGGTAATGTGAGGAGTGGTGTAGAATGGAGGCGATTCTTCAACTAGAAAAACTCCTTATATTGTGATTCAAACAAAAATAAATTTTCTTTCGCTCCTCCCTCGATGACTTGGCTCGACAGCTGAGTGATATGAGAGAACCCAAAAACAAACTTGCGGCAAAAGTTGGCGAGATCGAGAAAGTTTTGGAGATTTGTTAGAGTGGTTATGGTTGTCCAATAATGAATACGTTATATCCTGGTTGGGTCCACATGCACACCCCACTCATCAATGATATACCCTAGATATTGAACCTGGGTCATACCAAAGTGCATTTCTCCAAATTGGCACACAACTTATGTTGCCACGGGATTTGGAGGACATGTCGAATATGGTGGAGGTGCTTTTCCCAACTCTGGATAAATATTAGAATGTCATCCAAATACACCACAGCAAATGAGTTGTTTAAGGTTCACAATACGTTGTCCATCAGCTGCATGAAGGTTGTGGGGGCATTCGTCAACCCAAAATCCATGAAAAGCCATTTGAAAAGGCCCTCCTTGGATTTAAAGATAGTCTCCCCCACATCAGAGGGTTCAATCAGTACTTATTGATAACTAAATTTCAAGTCAATATTGTTGAAATATTTTTTCCACTTGAGATATTCAAGCAAGTCATTAATCTGCGGGATTGGATAACTATGTTGGATAGTTATCTTGTTCAATGCTTGATATTCAATAAAGAGTCTCCAGGTCCCATCCTTCTTTTGTACCAAAATGATCAGGATCCCATTGGGTGATGAACTTGGCATCATGTGCCCTTTCTGCAACAACTCCTGAATCTGCCTCTTGATTTCACTGCTGTTAAGGAGAAAGCATTGATAGATCAGTCAATTGGGTAGTGGTGTTCCCAGGGTCATTATATGGAGTTCTTAACTTGATAGTGTAGAGATACCCCTGTGCATGAGGTGAAGATATCCCTATACTCCTCTACAACCTTGTCCATTTGTTTCTTTCGTGTAGAGGAACCTTGTTTAGAGGTAGTGGCTACAAACTTCTTCTTTCCTTGAGGGAAAATATAAGGAAAAAAAAATTCCAAGTCTAGGAAATGAGCTTACTTCATTGCTTCATACTAATCAAATAAATAGTGGTAGGCTGTGCTACCTCTCATATCCTATAAAACTTATTTTCCAAAGTAATAATAACAGTGGCTAGCCTAGACTCATACACAACATGTTTCTTCCACAATTATGGTTGGCCTAATATAACATCACAAACATCAAGAGGAGTAACATCACACAATACCTCATATGTGAAGTGCTTGATGTTGTAGGGAAGGCAACATTGTTGGTTGACAAGTGATGAGCCTCATCATTGGGTAATTATATGGGCCTTAATTCACCTCCTAGCCTAGTCAAACCAACTATTATCATAACTTTTTGCATGGTTTTGATTATATTTTGTTTATGAGCTGAGTTAGAGTTGCATATTATGCTTTGTGGTATAATGTGCATATAATGCAGGAATAACGGAGAAAATCATGGAATTTTGACAAATACCAAGGTAAAAACTCGGATGGGACAAGGGAGAGGGATTATAGATGGTAAATCCTCATCATTTACTACCCCTCCATTTCAATATTCCTCCATCAGCTCGGAGTGGAAATAGCCAAATCATGAGGACTAGAAGGAAACCTAGCAAGTGAGAAACAAAGTACCATTTTATCTCGAGCTTGGAAGTCGAGCCTCCCTAATTTTAAGGAAGTCATTGGGGACTTTAGATGTATATGTATTGAGGCCTAGGAACTCAATAGGATTCAAATTTTTTATTGTAAAACTCTACTCTATTTTCGAGCTACAAGACTTGTGACAGTTCTTTTGACGTAATTAGTTTTTTTGGTAATAAGAATGAGTTTTGTTTTGAGCCAACAATGAGTTAACTCAGATGGATGAAGCTCTTGGGTTAGGGCCAAACCCTAGCAGCTAAGGCTCCTCTTGATTGTACATGTATTTTTAGTGTAGATTCATAGCTTAATTGTTAATTTTCTTATTAGATGCATTTCCATTACAAGTAGTGTCGATTAGATTGGTTGTGTGATAGTTTGCTTCCATTTGTGCCTTATTGCAAGTAGTAGGTTAGCAAGGAGAAAAAGGATCACCAAAATGTTGTTAGCAGGTATCTTGGCCTCACTTCCTCCCTCTGGGGCCATGACTTGAGGAAGGGACCCTTAAGCAGCCCCAAAAACACAAATTTATAATTCTTTTATGATCTTTGGAGTTTGATGTCTTTAACTTAGTATTTGGTTAATGTTGCAAGGTAGATTTCATTGTCATATTTTCCATCTACATTTCTGGAGTAGATCTCACTCATGCTTTAATTCCATTCAAAAACTTTCTCCATGCATAATATAGGCAGTTGATTCATTAGTTCTGCTCTTCTAGTTTATGAAATTATATCTTATTGCATAATTTTTTGGAAGACACACATGTTTTATGCAGAGGAGGTGCTTCAAGAGGATACCAAGACTTCATAACCAGTAGACACCATCCACTTCATCCACCTTATCCATCCCTTGCTTTCACCATCACCCTCACTAGTTTTTCATAATTTTTCATTGAAATTCTCCCAAGCACATTGAGCGAATATAACCATCTATCATCTTGGATATTGACTCCTGAGTGCTCATAGACCTCCTAAAACTCCATTCCACCCATCACACACCTTTCCTAAGCCTCCAAAAACCTCCAACACCTAAAAATTAGCTCTCGGTTGTATCGTATAGGTTTCTTGTAATTCCTACAAGATCATCTTGTAGGTTTCTAGTACATCCTGTAGGTTTTCCTCGAACGGCCTGTTTTGAGGCCAAATTAAGGGAAAGCTGCTAGGAAGTCACCAAAAGCCTCCTAGGACCCCTCCACACCATCCAATCACTTCATAAACCTTCTAGCCATCCTCAAACACCTTCAATCCATCTATCACACCCACAATAAAATTTAGTTTGTATACTTGATTTTGCATGAAAAGACCAAAAAAGTGAAAACAGATTTAGTTTAGTTTCTTTACTTGTAAATTAGTATCGTTTGATGCTTCTTACTTCTGCAACTTAGATAGTAACATTTTTTTATTTTTGACTTATCATTTCTTCTTAGCTTAGTTTCTTAAATGGTTAATTAGGGTATAGTGTGGTTTAGCATTACATGTTGGCTTTCTCCATTACTGTAGTAGAGTAACTCACTTAGAATAGATTTTCCTTTCTTCCATCAAAGAATCAAGCTTCATCTAACTCTATAGAAGTCTGGCTTGGAACCCCAGTGGTCTCTCTCCAGCTGAATAGTGACAACAGGTAGAACCATCACTTTTACTTGTTCATACAACACTGTCACCTCCACGTTTGTACGAACCTTAGGTTGATAAGTAAAGTTGGTAGCCCATGAATTATGACATGCTTGCTGCAATATTGGTGCTCATCACTTTTTGGTGTCGTTGTTGGGGAGGTGTTTGAATAGCACGTGATTACTACTTTATTTTCTTCTATTTTGTGTCTTCCATATTTTGCCACTAGTTTATTTCTGGAAAAGTAATCTAGTTGTTTCCTTTCTTTCATTTTTCATTGTCTGTTTTCCCTTCCATTTTGCAAGTAAGATTTCAGTTAAGCAAGTAGGTTTTTCATTCTATTAGTAATTTTCATTCAATCGAAAATTTCAATTCTGCAAGTACTTTCCAAGTTTTAAAAAAATACAAAACCAACCCAAAAATACTTCCTCTCATGCCTCTTAGGAATAGGGAAAACTTAGGGAAATTTTTTCCAAAAACCCCCACTGCATCCAACAACCAACCTTCTCTCTTCTTTGGTGGCTGTGAACTGGAGGAACCTTTAGGTGAGAAACCTGACATATTTGAGGAACCTACAGGGGAAGAAGAAGAATGGGAACCCATTCCTACTCAACTGATGGCTGGAAACCAAAATGAAAGAGGGAATAGAGAGAGAGTTGAGGGTGCCTTCCCCATTAGAGAAACCAATGGGGACACTAAGATTAAAAATATAATCCCCTCTACCCTACCTCATTTCCATGGCTTAACCACGGAGGACCCTGACACTTTCCTGTTTGAGTTTTCTTTTATATACCGAACCTATGACTATACAAATGATGAGAAAAAGTTAAAACTATTTCCATCTACCCTCAATGATGCAGCATTATGCTGGTTCATGGGTTTACTTGGAGATAGCATCACAACTTGGGCTCAGATGTAGCAGGCCTTTAACAACAAATATCGGGACTATTGTCAGCCAAAGGATACTAAAGAAGAAATTTTTAGGATGACCATAGGAAATTATGAATCCTTACATGATTACGAAGAAATATTCCATATTAGTTACAAAAGGGCCAGGTGTACACTTGACCCTGAGTCACTAAAGCTGGTCCTAGTTAGGGGAGTAAGATAAGATCTCTAGATACCTTACATTTTTTAGTAGGAGGAGATATATACCAATTACCTTATGAGGATATCAAGACTTTCTTTAGAAACCATTTTAGGGTAGCCAGCAAAAAGGGTATGGGTAGTTAGCCTATGGCCAGTACCTCATCTTCCAACTCATCCATTAAGGGTGAAATTGGAAACATTCTAGAAGATTTAAAAAATGAGATGCTCCAAACACTTTCTTTACAAATGGACACCATGAACATTAAGAGGAAGTAGGAGGAGGTAGAGAGAGCCTTGTCCATCTTTTATCCTAGACACACCAGGAGGCATCTTAGGAATGAATGTCCATTGAACTCTATTGAAATTTGGTCAATCTATGAAGAAAACCACTCCAGAGACAAGTGCCCTTCTTTACCTAGGCTCACATTTGTATATGAAGGAGCTGAAGGGGTCATTGAACAACTTTTCTACATTAACCAAATGAGACCTCATGGACCTAGACCATACCAACAGGGCATGCAAGGGTCGTCCTGTGCATACTAAAACCCCAACCAAACCACAACCATACCTTCTTGGGGACCCCCTGCTCATCCTTCCTAGTCTACACCCCCTTCATGGTCGTATGCATCTTCGTATCACTCCCAACTAGCCAACCAATCATTTCAACCTTATGCTCTGCCACAATCTCAGTGGAATGCACCACTCCAAGGGTGGAGGCCCCAATACAACAATGTTCCAACTCTATTGCCTCCACCACCTGCCCAACCACAACTCCTACATTGTACTCCACCCAAGCAAGCCTAGATGTCTGCCCAACCAAATGTGAACCCGAATAATAGGGGTGCTCAGCAACTATAAAATGGAGAGACATCATATATAGCTTATGATGTGGAAATTGAGGATACTAACCTAAGATCTAAGAGAGTTCTCCAAGATAACCAACCTCCACCTCCACCTAGGGAGGTTGAGGAAGAAAGATAGGAAAGAAACCTTAACGGAAATCCACCCTTTCTTGAGAGATTAACCCAACCACTATATCCTACAACAGAAGACACTAAACTTCTAGGAGAGTTGAAAAATCAATGTGTGAAGATCCCACTTCTCTAGGAAATAAAAGATGTTCCCATTTACAATAAGTTTATTAAGGAGAAGTGATTCAGGCATCCAGGGAGGAGAAAAAGGGATGCCCCTCCCATTAATGTCATTGGGCAGTTGTCCAACTTGATGTTGGGGTAGGTAATTTTTCCAAAATATTTGGACCCTGGAAGCCCTGTAGTAGATGTGCACATCAATGGCACCATTCTCCCACACACTCTAATCAATCTTGGGGCTGCCATTAACATAATGACCAAGGACACCATGCTCAAGATCAACCTCCAAGTTCCATTAAGGAAGGCCACAATAGTTATACAACTTGCAGATCGTTCCACAGTAACCCCTGAGGGAATTGTGGAGGATGTGATGGTCTCCATTGACTCTTGGGAATACCCTACATATTTCCTGGTTCTCGAGCCTAAGGTTAAGCTTAATGGTTACCCTCTCATCCTTGGGAAGCCATAGTTGGCCACTACCGATGCTTACATTAGGTGTAGAGCTAGGAACATGACCATCAAGAATGGGCATATGTCTAAGCAGTTATTCATATACTCTCCTGCTCAGCCTTCTCTAGAGCATGACTTACCTTTATAGTTGGAGGAGTAGGAAGAAGATGAAGTTTATTCCACCCAACTTTATGCTTTAGAAGCAACCATGGGAGGAGGACAACAAGATGACGATGACTTGATTCAACAGCTACTCCAAAGTCCAACTCTTGGTTCATTACCCTTAGAAGAAACAGTCAAGGAAACCCAGAACAATCATCTAATTGACGTATACTTGGCCTATTCCAACCCTCTCCGTGTGAAAACCATGGAATTTGACCCAGAGAGAACCTTGAAAGTCAATCCATCTCTTTCTGCTCTCGAAGAGGAAGAGCTATGCAACATGTTAAAGGAAAATATAGAAGCCTTCAATTGGAGTTACAAGGAAATGAAGGGAGTACACCACTCAGTGTGTACTCACGACATATACATCAAATAAGGTTGCATGTCAATTGAGCAACCACAAAGGAGGATGAATCTAGCTCTTAAAGATATAGTCAAAGAAGAACTGTAAAAACTGCTAGATGTAGGATTCATTTACCCTATCTCCGACAGTGAGTGGGTCTCTCCTTTGGTGTTATTTCCTAAGAAAAATGGTAAGTGGAGAGTTTGTGTTAATTACAAGGAATAGGTCTGGCAAGGAAAAGCACCCCCTTCACTTGGATTAGGGGAAATATTTTCAAACTTGGCCGAGGTCAAGCCTTGAGAAGGTGTGTCAGGGAGGAAGAAGTCTTTGACCGCCTTCTGACCTGTCATGATGGGCATTGTGGAGGTCACTTTGCATCAACGAGGACAACATTCAAAGTGTTACAAGCATGCTATTATTGACCCACTCTTCATCAGGATGTGAAAAAATACACTAGTCAGTGTGATTGGTGCCAGAGGATGGGAGGGCCTACTCCAAGGGATGAAATTCCTATGTAACCTCAAGTTTCTTTCAAGCCATTTGACAAGTGGGGCATGGACTTCATTGGGCCTATTGACACTCCTTCAAAGTAAAAACAATACATTAATGTGTGCTTCAATTATTTGACTAAGTGGGCTGAAACCAAGGAAATTAAGGCAGAAACAGAAGAGAAGGTGGTTGAGTTCCTAAGGGAGAATGTATTCTACAAATTTGGGCACCCTACAGATCTGGTCACAGACCAAGGCAACAAATTTACCTCCAACATGGTTGAAGACTTGCTCAACCATCACAATATCAAGCATAGAACCTCCACTCCCTATCATCCACAAGCTAATGTGCAAGAGGAGGTGACCAACAGAGCACTGGAGGGCATCTTAACGAAAGTGGTGAGCAGCAACAGGAAGGATTAGACAAAAAGACTATTTGAGGCCACCTAGGCCTATAATACCACATGGAAGACCACCACTAGATTCACACCCTATGAGATGGTCTATGGGAAAAAGGCCTTGCTATGCATTGAATTTGAATATAACACATTAAGGATGGAAAGTGAACTAGATATAGATCTCAGTAATGCACAAAAACATATATTGCTCCAATTGAATGTTTTGGATGAATCCAGAATGCAGGCCCTCCTATGCATGGAGGTAGTTCCACTTCAGATGAAAATTTGGCATGATAAAAATATCAAGGAGAAGCAATTTCAGGAAGGAGATTGGGAATTATTATATGATTCTAGGTATAAAAAATTCAAGGGAAAGTTAAGGACAATATGGCTCAGACCTTATGTTGTGGAAAGATCCCATGATAATGGTTCAGTGCAAATTAGAAGCATAGATGAAGAAGCCATTCCTTTGCTTGTTAATGGAAACCAATTGAAAATTTATAAGAGACCTTTATTAAAACAAGATTTCATTGATGATATCAATAGAATAGTGATGATAGTGGAGCAAGTTCTAGCTCCTCCATCATCAGATCACTGAGAAAAACCTCCATGAGGCGCCTGAGTCCCATCATTGGGTTGAAAACCTCTTGAGGCATCTCAGTGATGGCAAAAAAGGAGAAAAAAGAAAAAGAAAAAGAGAATAAGAAGATCCCTGGGTCAAAGCCTTTCTTGAGGTGTGCAAGGAAAACAGCTAGGGTGAAAACCTCTCAGGGGCAGTCTAGTTGTTTTAATATATATATATATATATATATAATCATGGAATTTCCATTTGCAAGTGGGCAAGAAGGACAATCAAGGAGAAAAAGAGGATCCCAAGGAGACCCCTGCCACTCACATATTTATTTTTCACTCATTACCATGCATCCCTCCATCATTTTTGTCATTTTTCCACTCCGTTGCTTCAGTTTATACAAAGACTGTGTTTTCTATAGGATCCCCTGAAAACCTATAGGAATTATAGTGACCAAAAAATCCTACAGGAAGCAATCCGAAGGGAAATGATGGACTTGTTAGGTCCATAAAATTCACCCTCTTCATGATCTAGCACCCCACCTTGTCCACCATCATCATTCTTGCACTCACCATTCAAAAAAAGTCAATTTCAAGAGTTTTTTTCAATCTTCAAAAAAAATAAAAAGAGGAAAAAGGAAACAGAGAGGAATAAATAGCATCACCTGCGTATTCTTTTCTCTCGACACTCCCACTCCTTATTTCCATCCATGTCACCATCCTCATAGCCCCACCAAGAAAAATGATTAAAGAGTTCAGAGGAAGAGGCAGCTACGAGACATCGATTCTAGAGGAAATCCTATAGCATCCTATCCCATAGAATACCAATCACACCAGCAACAAGTCTTCACCATGATGATCTAGGAGCTCCAAAGTAACAACATCAGATCTTCAACCATAGGTACCTGCAAAAACAAAGAATCCATTAGAAGACAAAAAGAGGGGGAAGAAGAATGACATGGAGAAAATATACATTGCAGTATGTCTGATCTTCCACAATTGTAGCATAGCATTGGAACCACATGTAAGTATCCCGCTTGCCCCCTCATATGCATCATGTAGTAAAAAAATGTAAGGCTTGTGAGATAGTTTGTTTATAAGTGAAAAGGTGGCCAGTTAACTTGGCCAACTTCATTCCCTCACACATGCACAATTGGGTGTCCTCTCACGTGTGGCTGCAGTCAACTCAAAGACAGAGAAGGAGTAGGAAAAAAACCAGTTAAAATACAGATCTACAAGGTGGGATCTAATTACGAGGAATGGGAAATGATGAGGTGGTAGTGGGGACCAACGGTCCAGAAATGGAAATGTACCTTTGCTACCAGCACACCACCTCACCCTGAATCACCATAAGAGGAAATAAAACATCGTTCCCATGCATTCGTGCATTTTAGCTCCTCAAAACTCCCTCACTCAAGTCACTATCATGCCCAGGAAACCCATAAGAAGAAAATATCTGTCGGTTCACTACACAGGAATTCCTATAGGAGCATGCAAAGGAATTCCTATAGGATGCACAGAGACTGTCTACAGGATTGGCAGAGAAGAGCTCAGAAGCGATATCACAAGATTTGGCCACTACAAACAATCTAAAGAGGTAGGCTCTAAAATTACATCCCCCTTTGCAAGTAAATGAACCAAGAATCCTCTAAATTTGAGTGAATTTAGCAACTGTGTGAAGGGAATTAACCACACAGTCATCTTTGTTTTGATTCTGCATTTGAAAAATTGTTTCAACCCTCACATTTTCTCCTCAAGCTTCACCATCAAGATGACAGGAAGGCTTAATAGGAGAGAGCCCAAAAACACTGTGAGAGTCCAACAACACCCTCAAGTGCTTGAAATATTCACAAGACATAATTGGATGGGGTTTTTAGAAAAATTTAGAGGGTTTGATGATGAGGTGGCTCAAGAGTTTGCTTTCTCCCTCACTCCACTCATCAGAATCCATGCCACTATTGTAATAAGGGGCCTCATTATAGATCTCACCCCTGAGCTCATCAACAGAGTCACCACACTTTCCCTTGGAATACCATGGAGGAAAGAAGACAGGTGAGATAGCCAGGTTGCGAAAAGAAAATTATTTTTCGAAGATGAGGAACCAACTAAGGAAAAAAATGGAGTAATGAGGGAAAGTATGCCATATCCATGGAATGAGGTAGGCTACCAACTTATCAAATACATCTCATGTGAGGGTAGGTATAGTGTTGTCTATGGATATCATTTCAGGATCCTTGAAGAATTAATATCTAGAGCAAAAACACCCGCTCACCAAAGGCTCAGCATACCATACTTCTTGCCTCAATCACTCATAGACTCAAGCATCAAAGTGAAGGAGGGAAATTTGAAACAATTAGCTCACCATGGGTTGATTAGGATCCTCATAGAATATTCCGTCTAGAACCTCACAACTCCTATAACATGGTTAGTTTTTAGAGACATTCCAACAGAGGATGACATCAAAGCTCTCACTTATGATGTTAGTCCTATTGTTAGTCAAGAGGAAGTAGAACAGGAAGAGGAAGATACAGAAGGAGATAAGGATGAGATGGATGAAGAAGAAGCTGACATAGAGGAACATGATGAAGATGAACAAGAAGAAGGAGAAGAGAAAGAGGATGATGAAGTAACAAAAGAGGAAATTAAGGAGGAAACTGATAGAGATGATGAATATCTCCAAGAAGAAGAAGACATGAAGTACATAGAGGAAGAAGGAAATGGAATAGAGGGGACATAAAACAAGGAGGAGTCACCTAGGGTGTCTCCAGAAGCCACTGAGAGAGAAGCAATAGTTTCCCTCATTTCTCTCAACACCCCAGTCAAGAAAAAAGGAAAATGGCATAGGCAAACCCCACTATATTTCAAAACAAGGAAGAGCACAAGAATAAGACAAGGAAAGCCACAAACATCAACCAAAATTCCTATTGTGATTGAAGATTCCCTACACAAAAAGACAAAATTCCTTCCCATGAGGACTAGAAGGCAACCGAGCAAGTGAGAGACAAAGCACTAGTTTATCTCAAACTTGGAAGTCGAGCCTCCCTAATTTTAAGGAAGTTGTTCGGCACTTTAGATGTATAAGAAGAGAGGCCTAGGACTTGAGAAGGATTCACATTTTTTATTGTAAAACTCTACTCTATTTTTGAGCTACAATACTTGTGACAGTTCTTTTGATGTAATTTGTTGTTTTGGTAATAAGAATGAGTTTTGTTTTGAGCCAGCACTGATTTCACTTAGAGGGTTGAAGCTCTTGGATAAGGGCCCAACCCTAGTAGCCAAGGCTCCTCTTGATTGTATATGTATGTTTAGTGTATATTCATAGCTTAATCATCAATTTGCTTAGTAGATGCATTTCCATTATGAGTAGTGTAGATTAGATTGGTTGTGTGATAGTTTGCTTCCATTTGTGCATTTTTGCAAGTAGCGGGTTAGTAGCGAGAAAAAGGATCACCACAAGGTTGTTAGCAATTGTCTTGGCCTCACTTCCTCCCTATGGGACCATGACCTTAGGAAGGGACCCTTAAGCATCCCCAAAAACATAGATTTCTAGCTCTTTTATGAGCTTTGGAGTTTGATGTCTTTAACTTAGTATTTGGTTAATGTTGCAAGGTAGATTTCATTGTCATATTTTCCATCTCCATTTCTGCAGTAAATCCCACTCATTCTTTCATTCTCTTCGACAAATTTCTTCATGCATAATATAGGGAGTTGACTCATTAGTTCTTCTTTTCTAGTTTATGAAATTGTATCTTGTTGCATAACTTTTTGGAAGACACACATGTTTTATGCAGAGAAGGTGCTTCAAGAGGAGACCAAGAATTCATAACCAACAGCCACCTTCCACTTCATCCACCTTAGTAATCCCTTGCTTTCACCATCACCCTCACTAGTTTTTCGTCATTTTTCATTGAAATTTTCCCAAGCACATTGAGCGAATCTAGCCATCTATCATCTTGGATATTGACTCCTGAGTGCTCATAGACCTCCTAACACTCCATTCCACCCATCACACACCTTTTCTAAGCCTCCCAACACTTCCAACACTTCACAATTATCTCTCAACTGTATCCTGTAGGTTTCCTGTAATTCCTATAGGATCATCCTGTAGGTTTCTAGTACATCCTGTAGGTTTCCTTAAATGGCCAGTTTTGAGACCGAATTGAGGGAACACCTCTAGGAAGTCACCAAAATAGTACTAGGACTCCTCCACACCATACAACCACTTCAAAAACCTTCTAGCCATCCTCAAACACCTTCAATCAACCTGTCACATCCACAAGAACAATTAGTTTGTATACTTGATTTTGCATTAAAAGACCAAAAAAGTGAAAATAGATTTAGTTTAGTTTCTTTACTTGCACATTAGTATTGTATGATGCTTCTTACCTCTGCAACTTAGATAGTAACATTTGTTTATTTTTGATCTAACGTCTCTACTTAGCATAGCTTCTTAAATGGTTAATTAGGGTATGGTGTGGTTTAGCATTACATGTTGGCTTTCTCCATTATTGCAATAGAGTAACTCTCCTAGAGTAGATTTGCCTTTCTTCCATAAAAGAATCAAGATTCTTTTGACTCTATATAATTCTACCTTGGAACCTTAGTGGTCTCTCACCAGCTGAACAATGACAATAGCGAGAACCATCACTTTTTCTTGTGCATACAACACTGTCACCTCCAAGTTTGTACAAACCTCGGGTTGATGTGTAAAGTCGGTAGCCCAGGAGTTGTAGCATCCTTGCTACAATACTGGCACTCATCAACAAGGAGATCTCACCCTTGCTGAAGCCACCCGATAGTAAATGTCTGTGGGTTTGGTGTGGTTGGTAGGCCACACCACTTCATGACCTATACTGAAATAAGGTTCTTTTGACTCCCAGTGTTGACAATGAACTACAACAGAGAACCCTACACCCACATATGTGCGTGGGAGAGTCACTCCCCCCACCTCTGTATCTTGGTGGTGGAAATGGTGGCACTAGGCTCTGCATAAATAATATGCCTCCCTTCTTTATTCCCTTTGTCAGTTTCTGACTTAGAGTCAGAACATGGATCTAATTTTGAAGCCTTCAACTCGGCCACTAATTACTGCTTGGCTCAACACTCACTTGTGTTGTGAGTGGGGATCTTATGGAAGTCACACCATTTCCCAGTGTCTTTATTTTTCTTCATGGTGTTGTTCCTCGTTGGAGGCTTTAGCGGGTTGTCCTTGGTTGTCCTGCCTTGGCTTTGTCCTTTTTATTGTAGTTTGGGGGTGCCTTTCCCTTACTTAGGATTCATAGATCCAAAGTCTCGCTTCCTCTATTTAAATTTTTCTTGATCTTGACGGTATATTGATAGGAGACACCAAGGGAGGAGATGTCCAGGAAGTCCATATAATCTTGGATTTACTTGTGTAGACAACCACAATACCTGAGTACAAAATTATGCTCAGAATCCTTGATACCTAGCTTTGTGCAAAAACATTTCTGAAATCTGACACATATTGCTCCCTTCCCCGCCATAGTGTGCTCCACATTATGTATTTATCTTCATAGTTTTTGACAAGGTAATATTGTTCCTTAATGGATTATGGGAAATAATTCCAAGTGGGTCTACCTGAAAAAATGAGGATTCCATCACATCCTTTTGTTCATAGTAGGTTTCCCACCAGTCCTTTTGAGGAGTGAAAAAGTAATATTTTTCCTAATTGGAAAGGTTAAGAACTAAAAAGTATCCTTCCAGCAAATTTAACCATCTATATACGATGTTTTCATATATATGGCCTTAAAATATCTAAATATTAAAGTTAACATGTACCTTGAAAGTAGTGGTGCCTCCAGAGTGGTTTTCGGATGAATATGTGATGTTGGTGGGTAGGCACCAAAGGATCTAGGAAAAGTTATCCATCATCATGTTCCTATTTCACTCGAGAAATATTTTGAAAGTAATATCCTACACCCTCTTATTTCTTTTCTTCCACCTTGGGAGGTCTTCAAAGTTTGTGGGGCTAGTCATGCAAAGGTTCGACCAGTTCAAGCCCTAACTCCTTATACCTTGGCCTCATTAGGGACATAAAAGAAAAATAGAGAAATACCATATCTCTCTTCTATGACTGATTTGAACTTATGTAGGAATGCAACAAAATAGAGATATACCCATAAAGATGGAGAAGCAACATATATAGAACAACTTTTCATTAATATCAAAGAACTGAAATATGCTTACACACAGAAATGGAAATAAACTAGCCCTGGGGATGGTAGCTTATCTCTAAGAAGAGTTGTCGTAGATACATGCCTCTGAACTGTGTTACAATGAGACTCAAGGTCCTTTTTATTATTGAATAACAAGGGAAGACCATAAAAAACTAGAACCCTAACCCCAGGAGATGGAACACCAAGAGCTTGTGAGCCTTGTTGGGGTTAGTTTGGAAGCCAACTTCTCGGGGTCATAACTTGGTCATATTATCTTCATTTGGCACATATGATACCTTGTTGGAAATATCTCTTTGAGTGCTATACATTTTACTATAGGCATCATATTATGGGGATGAGGTTGTTGCAAAACTAAAAAAATATTGTTTAGGGGGTAAAAACTGAGTCAGCGGTTGAGGACTCGAATATGGCTAAAAAAAATAAATGCCACTTGTTAGCCTCGTACTGCAGCAGGTTACTCATATTTCGTGATTGACATTTTACAGGCCAAATATGTCATACTTTTCATGCTGCAGTGCTCCATATTTTCTAAACAGTTACCAAGCAAAGAAGGCTACTCAGAGTTCATCTAACTGCTTTCCAATTTTGAAAAGTCATTCCAATTTTGTAGAATTTTCAGCTAAAGGGAGGTCCAAACAGCTTAATCTTGGTCTCCCTAGGTTTCAATTTCCTGTTTTAGAATATAGAGAATGAAAATCTGTCCAAACAGCTTAATCTTGGCAGATGCTTAGATAGGTAGAGAATCAAAGGAGCCCAACTGCTTAATCTGGGCCCTTGGAAGAAATAAGGGTAGTTTGTAGATAAGAAGGCATAAAAAGAGAAAATTGAAATGATGGGTTTGCAAGTCTAAGTGCACCCAAACCAAAAGAAGAAAAAATGTTAGGTAAATAGGCTGGGTAGGTAGTTTTGAGGTCGCAAAATCTTGATTTCTGATCAATTCTATGTTTTCAAAGTATCATCTCTACTCAAGGCACAATCACCAGGCTGGTTTATGTGAAGGAGCTTAAATCAGGCATAACTAACTTCCCTTTCTCCATCTCCCCAAAATCATTAACTAATTTCCCCAAAAAGAGGTCAAGATCTGCTTGATATCTCTTATTTTCATCATTTTCCATGTCATTTGCCTGGGTGAAGATCTGCTTCACTCAAAGAGGATCCATACTTTCTTTATAAGGTTCTATCTCCCCTTTGAAGCCTAAGATCTTTGAAACTTAGCGCTTTCTTGTCATTTCCATGTTAACTATTGACACTATTATTTAACTCCCTATATTTTCCCCATCCCCATACTAAAACTATGTAGAAAATCCCCTTATGTAAATATCCCCCCCCCC
>APFE030624970.1:51970-64435 GCA_000404065.3 Pinus taeda | reverse complement strand
TTCTCTACCTAGCTAGTCATCTGCCAAGCTTGAGCTGTTTGGTCAGGGAACATTCTCTATTCTGCAGCAAACAATTTAACCATGGCATGGTCCAGTTTAGATTATTGGGCCATCCATCAAGTATGATTATCAGCAGTATTTGCAGAGCATGATACTACCCAAAAGCTAGTAGTGGCATTTTGACTGGCCACTTTCCTGGTCTTTAGTTTGGGTTCATTTTCACTTTTCTCTTGACCACTTGATTTTCTTGCCTTTTGATTATTCTTTTAAGGCATACCCTCTTTTCATTTTTTAATTTTTGTAGTATGTACACAAATATGGAACCTTTGCAGCCTGCAATGATGAACATATTTAGCCCTTCCACTGTCAATCATGAAAGATGAAACCTATTGGTATAGGAACTTAACAGTGGCTCCACTTGGGGATGGCTTTACCTGGTGGAAAGCCAAGAAGGTCAGATGGCGTTATTTTCTTCTTCTCACTGTAGTGAATTTGCTCTAGTATTTCCACCTTTGATCTGCAGCCAGTGAGATGGTATGCAGTGTCTCATGACCTCTTTAGAGTAAGAATTAACATTTCCTGACTTGCTAACATGTATCACTGCCTATCATTGGTTTTCTGTTCTGAAGACCTTGCTCACTTTTGTTCATTTGAGCTTTTTCAAGTATCTATGTCATTTTGATATGGTTTTGCTGATCATTCTTCAAAATCTGTTGTGGTTGCTCTTCTATATATCTACTGTAAAAAAAATGCTTGAAAATATAGACATTTATGTACAATATGGGGCTATCCTATGCTCATGGATCATAGTAGTGCTTGAGAATTCTCCCATTCACTGGTCCTTCATCATTGTTTGACTCATCTAAACTCTTGAGAAAGAAGGTATTGTTACCTTGCACAGCTTGAATTACAAATGGCCCTTTCCACAGAAAGTCAAACTTGTCATGCTTTCCTTTGTCTTCCCTCCTAGAATCCCATTTCAATACTTTGTTGCCTATGAAAAAGTCCTCAGCCTTTGTTCTTTTTTCAAACACCTTTTTAATCTTTTCCTGTAGAACCTGGGTTCTATGATACACTTCTTCCCTTGTTTGTTGTAAGTGAATTGTTTGATTGATCCTTCTCTGGATATCATTGGGTTCAGCCTGTATTTCCTACAGCAATTTGATCACAGGGATCCCAAGGGATGATGGGAACACAGCTTCCAGGCCATATACCAACTCATATGGGCTAGTACCAATAGATCTTTTAGTGGTCAACCTATCTGCCTATAATCCATTTACCAGCTTCTTATGTCAATTTCTTTTGTTCTGCTCCAAGAACTTTTTAATGATGTTGATTAGGCTTTTATTGGAGGACTCAGCTAGGCCATTGCCTTGAGGGTAATAGGTTGTTGAATGACCTAGGGTGATATGATATTTGTGACAGAAGATGATCATTTTCTTGGATTTAAAGGCAGCTGCATTATCTATTATGATTTTCTCTGGGCAGGCAAATCTAGACAAGATATTGGTTTCTAGGAATTGTATGATAATTAAATCATTTGCTTGTCTACAAGGTATGGCCTCTATCCACTTGGTGAAGTAATCATTAGCTGTCAGGATCCATCTATGCTGGCCTGAGGATCAAGGGTGAATTTCCCCAATGAAGTCTAAGCCCCATTGTTGAAATGGTTTTTCAGTTGAAATGGGCCTGAGGGGTAAGGGGAGTAACTTTTTCTTTCCTTCAAAGATCTGACATTTATGACATGACATTACAAACTTTTTTGAATCAGTAAATAGGGAGGGCAAATAAAATCTAGCCCTCGGGATTTTATCAGCCGTGGATTTCCAATAGAAGTGCCCTCCACTGTCTCCTGCATGAAATTCTCCGAGGACCTTATCAGCTTCATCTGAAGTCAGGCAGTTGAGCAGGACACCTTCATGATTTTTCCAAAATAAAACATTGTCTATGATATAAAATTTTGCAGCCTTCAATTTTAGAAATATATTCTTGGTTCTAGATAACCCTGGATGAGCTTGCAGGTTTAATAATAAAAAACATATGTCAGCATACCAAGGTGATTGTAGAAACGCTTGATTGATCTGTGGAGTCGCCATCTCCTGTTCGTTATCCAGTTCATTGATGTCAAGGGCTTGAAAGTTAGTCTCAGTCATTAATTTAGCTAGCCCTTGTCCTTTTATAAGTTTTGTTGGTTTGATTTCTATATCATATTCCAGAATATTGGCAATCCATTTGCCCCTCTTTCCTTCCATTCTCTCTTGAGTTAAGATACCTTTGACTACTGCATTGGGCACATATGCAATTATGTGAGAGTATAGGATGTAAACTCTGAAATCCTTTATGGCTTTCACCAGGGCATCTTCTTGCTTTTCCATGATTTTGGACTTGAGTGGGGCATCCCTAAGGGCTCTACTGAAAAAGGCAATAGGTTTTTCACATCCCAAGTCATCCTTTTGCATTAGGACAACAACAATTGTATTTTCAGAGGCAAAGGAGAAGATTATAAAGTCTCTATCAAAACTAGGGCTTGGAAGCACAAGTGTTTTTGTCAGGGCTATCTTGATTTCTTCAAAAGCTTGTTTAGCCTCAATTGTCCATTTGACCTTGGCATCTTTCTTGAGCATATTGTTCAACAATCTTATCAACTTAGCTAAGTTAGGAATAAATCTTCTTAGGAAATTAATCTTCCCCAAAAAGGCTTGTAATTCCTTGATGTTTGTTGGATGGGGGACTTGCAGTATAGCTTGAATCTTATCAGGGTCAATTTTCATGCCATCTTTTGAAATTATATGACCAAGGAGTTTGCCTTCTTCCAGGCCAAATAGTGATTTCTTTAGGTTCAAAGAAATACCATACTTTCTGCAAATTAAGAACACTCGTCTGAGGTGTTTTAAATGCTCCTGGTCTGATTTTGAGAAGACTGTTAGATCATCAAGGTATATGACTAAGAAATCATGGATTTCTTTGGAAAAGGCTATATCCATTGCCCTTTGAAATGTGGCTCCAACATTCTTGAGTCCAAAAGGCATTTTGACATATTTGAAAGTTCCCCAATGTATGGTGAAGGCAATTTTATCTTGGTCATCTGGGTGGACTAATATTTGATTGAATCTTGAGAAGCCATCCAGTAATAAGATCCTTGAAGCTCCCACCACCCTTTGTAAGATGCATTTTTGGCAAGGGGTAGTGGTCTTTGAGAGAGACTTTGTTTAAATTTCTCAAATCCCCACAAAGTCTTATCTCCCTAGTTTTCTTTCTCGTAGGTACATGGTTGGAAATCCATTCAGAAAACCTTATGGGAGAAATGATCCCAGCTTCATACATTCATTTTACTTCCTTTTCTATTAGGGGAAGAAGTACCGCATTAACTCTTCTCAGTTTCTGTTTAAAGGGTTTTTGGTTTTCTTTCAGGGGTATTGTGTGCTGGATAATTGTAGTATCATAGGATTTAAGGTCCTCATAGCTCCAGGCAAACAGATCCTGAAACTCTTTGAACAGTTTGATATATTCTGATTTCTTATCAGGAGGTAAGGTTCTAGAAAGCTTGATCATTTTTGGATTTTCAATGGTCCCAATGTTACACTCCTCTATTTCTGCATTGATGGGTTGCATCTTTGGTTTCTCAGAGAGATCATTTGAATCAAAAATGTCTTCTAAAGGAGCAAGACCTGTAGGTAAGAAATTGTATTTTACCTGAATTACTTCTGTTTCTTCCTCATTAATTTAATCAAGATCTATTATCTTTAGTTTCAGTAAATTGGCAGAGTCAAAGGTTGTAGGATGTAATACTTTCAGCTGATATACTTGTGTCTAGTTCATCCTTTTGGTTTTGATCATCCCTAATGCTTGTGTCAATGTTTAAGTTTGAGAATTCCTCCTTCATGGTTAAAAAATTGTTTATCTGAGTATCATTCTCAAATACTTGCCAATTATTTACATTGTCTGGGACAGAGGGCCTGTGTTTGATCTCAGCAGTGAATTGGTGGTTAGGCTCAAAAGGAAGTTTACAGGTGCTTGCAAAGGTTGCTAGACTGTGAGCATGCAAGTTGTGGTTCCTAGGTATTTTGGTGAGCTGATATTCTAGGAAGTTGTTGAGCAAGTCTGTCACTGCTAACCTATAATACCTCAGCCTGGGATCATTTGTGACAAAACTTCCATTTATCTGTTGGATAATTAGGTCTGAATCCCCCAATATGGACACTTTGGTTACTCCTAGGCTCTTAATTAGTTTCAGACCTAGTAAGAGGGCTTCATATTCTGCCATGTTATTTGTGCATTTGAAATTAAGCCTATATGCATGACCTAGAGCATGGTCATTTTGAGTATTGTGTATCCATACCCCTGCTCCTGCTCCTAGCTTATTTACTGGCCCATCAAATTCTAAATACCACAAGTTTTCTTGGTCAATGTTGGTTTTAATGGAATTACATATTTCTTCAATGGGCAAGTCTAGTCTTAGTGATTCTTTTGACATGTTAGCATACTCTGTTGTTTTTATCAGATCAGTGATCTTTTGTTTTGCAACAGTGGATTGTTTATTCATATGCCTGGTTCCCTTTGTTTCTATGATTTTGGGCTCAGTTTTGGGACATATATCAGCATTGTATAGTATGAAGGAGTCCATGTCTGAATGGATGGAGTAGATTGGGAAGTTTTGGGGCTTGTCCTGGCTGCTGACTACATATTTCATGAGTGTTTCTCTGTATAGTCTCTTTGACTAGCCAAAGACTGAAATTGTGGCATATGACATGTCTAGTTGCAAAGATCCTTGGAGTTTGGCACCCCAAGATCTTGATAGGAGCATACCATATTTAGGTGGAATGTCAGCCACTACTACATCCATTAGAATTGTTTCGGCTAGATATTGGATTAGGGATACACAGAGGTCTTTGATCAGGCCTAAACATCTTACCTAGCTGGAATCAAATGAAAATAAATCTTTATAGGGTCTGGTGATGTCTAATCAAATTTTTTCCATTACTGATTTGGGCATTAGGTTATGAGAGGCCCCTGATTCAAACATGGCATTGTGTAATACTTTGTCATGAATGTTTAGGCTTACATAGAATGGAGGAGTTCCTCCATCCCCTGATTTGCCATTGACTTCTCAGCCAAAAATCAGTTCTGGCTAGTCATCCAGAATGTTGACTGCATCCCTATTTTTTGTTACTTGCAATGATCTATTCATTTGTTGTCTGAAGACCTCATGTTTGGCTAGTTCAGACAGAGGGATTGCAATTTTTAGTTTGCCAATTTCTGTTTCAAGATTGAAAGGTTTTTCCATCTGAATTTTTACATTATGAGCAGCAAATTGTTCCTTTTTTGCTGAATTTTGGGTGAGCATGTCCTGATCAGGCATATTGTTTTGGGATATGTTTGGGTTGGCTCTGTTTTCTAGAGGTTTTTCTCCCAAAATTTCTGTTGGAAGAAGTGGTCTGGGTGTAGGTTTTACTGGGGGCTGTATATCAGATACATCTTCCATTGTAACCTCTAATTGGGGTTTTTTATCTGAGGACTCTGTTGATGCAGCTTTATCACTAGTTTTCTTGGGTAGTTTAGTGTGTGTTTGTTTGGTATTCTCAGGTATATCTATGGTTCTACTCCTTAACTTGTATTGTTTGTGTACTTCATAGACTGTTGTGTCATACCCTTCTCTGAAATCAAATGACTCACCAGATTTTGCTTGGAACTATTTGTAGTCTTGGGCCTGTTGATCATCTTGTGTTAAGAATACATGTTCTTCACTATCCAAACCCATTAAATTGATGTGGTGATCTTCTATTTGTTCACTAGTGGTTGAGGCCTCTCCATAATTTTCTTGAAATGGAGGTCTGATGTTCTGATCAGGACTAGTTCTCCCAAAATTTGGGTTTTGGTTTTTTCTAAAATTGGGATTCCTAGTTGTGTTGCTTGTTTGTCCTTCCCAAGAGGACTTTCTCTCCATGGTCTCAACTTTATCTCCCAACATTTCCATACCCTTCATGATTGCATCTACTTTTTGGTCAAAGGTTGAGGTTTCCTCTTTGAATGTTATTCTTCTCTCATTTTTTGCTCTGGTTCTCTTGGCAATTAGGTTTGCCTCTACACTTACAGCTATATTCTGCATGTCTACATGACTTGGAGGTGTTGTTTCGCTTAATTGATATGCCATGTCTGGGTCAAATCCATCAAGAAATTTGATCAAGGCCAGATCAGGAGGGGGTCTCAAGTTTTGAGGGATAGCGTTATATACATTGTTGAACCTAGCACAGTAATCTTGAACTGTCTCTTGTCGGCCCCTTTTCAAATTATCATACTCTGTCAGTATGTGTAGGGGGTCTTTCTTCTTTTCCCATCTGTTTAAAAAACTTAGGTATAAGGCATCAGGATTGACTATAGAGTTTGCAGCCAGAGACCTGAACCAATTCCTTACTCCTGTCAAACTTGCACAAAAATTTTCATTCTTACATCTTCATCATCTATCTCATAGTTCTCAAAATAGTCCTGCATCCTCTTAGTGTGTTGTTGGGCAGTATAAGTGCCAGTTCCATCAAAGTAAGTGATTTTTCCTTGATAGTCTTGGGGCATTGACCCTGGATTTGCAGGCAGGACTAAAGGAGCATATCTAGCCATATTTGCAGGGATAAAAGGGGCAGCAAGAAGGAGTGGAATAGCTGGAACAACAGGGATAACAGGAGTAAGGTGTGCTGGGGGGAGTGGGGAAACTACCTTGGGAAGTGGATGAAGAACTAGGATAAGCAGGGGTAATGTGAGGGTGAACTGATGCTTTGATAGGAGTAGGAATATAGCTCTGCTGATTTGGCTCAGTATCTAAATCTGAGCATTCCCCTAGCTGCTCTTGCTTCTTTAAGATTTTGGGGATTAAATTGGGGTTTTTAAAGATAGTTGGGGGATTAGGGTCAGGATTGGACCTAGTGTAACAAGATTTCTTCTTTGGAGCCAGCTTTTGAGTTTTCTTTCCCTGGTATCTTATGATAGGATTTAAATAGGAAGCTTATTTCCTTTTACTTGGTAATTTAACATAATCCCCAGTGGAGTCGCCATTGATGTTATCACTCAGGTTGTTCCCTGCTTCCTAAAGGGAATACGGCTGAGGTAACCACTGACCAATCTTTTACCTACAGGTTCTAGCCTACCTGCAACGAGAGAGGGCTCTCTCTTTATAGTTTAGCTTTGTTGATGAATGTTTTTAGGCTAGTTATGGTGTACTGTTTTGTTTTGAATTTGGTGGGTTGGTGAATTCAGATAGAACCGAGATACAGCTCATAGGACAGTTTGTTCCATTGGGCAATGGAGTTGAGGTATTTGTGCTGCTGAAAGTAGACTTATGAAGACAGAATGTTGTTGCAGAGCCAGATAGGCATATGTGAAGCAATTTTATCAGATTTTTGAGGAAATTATGGAATTAGTGAGTGAAAGGCAGTTAAGAATCTTTTACTATGCTAACAGAGAAAAATGAAATTATTGCTTAAGAGCAGTTAAGAATTCTTAAACAATTTTCACCATGACAAAATTAGTTTAGACATGAGCAATCAAGAATTCATATCCATGGCTAATCCAGAAGAAAACATATTTAGAAATAGAGATTGAACAAAGGGTGTTTCAAAACAAATCCTAGGCTATTCTTTTTCTCTACTTGCTAAGATTACGAAAACATAAGAATTATGGAATACACAGAAAACACATACACAGTTCAGAGAAACTTATTGCTTCAGCAAATGACACAGGAATTCTGCAACTAAACAGAGCTACTCATATCCATCTTCAGATAGCATAAGAACCAGAAATCTCCATCAGCAATTTGTATTATCAAAAAATGTCTCCAGAATACAATAGAGCTCTTCAGAAAGAATTACACTACAACCAACCCTCAATGCGTTATCTGAGGGGATATATATACAAAAATAGGGTACAAAATATCTCAGTAGAGAGTTATTGTGCAATAAATTGCACCACCAACTCTCTCACAAAAAGTAAATGAAAACATAAATATAGCATTTAATGTTGAGATGGCTGCCATCTTTCTGTCAGACAGCTTTTGAGTTTATGGCTCTCGAAAGTGGGATATAGCTGTGCATTTAACTCTGCGTTAATTGAGCCTGCTATCTGGGTGTGTTGGTGAGTCACCTGTACGGATGCTCCCTGTGATACCTGTGCTGATCTACCTGCTGACCTGCCCGCTGACCTGTACCGTGACTTGAAAACTTTGATTTTTCTCAAAAAAGGCAAGACGCAAAGTGGCATTATCTGGGCAAAATCTCCAGCATTACTTGCCACCAATCAGCTGGAGGTAGCTGATGCCTCCTCATTTTCACTAGTGTTTCATCTGCCTCTGTATGTTTGTAGAAGTTTCGAGGGACCTCAAACAGATGATTTATTTCATGTTCAATAAAGAACAGATTTTCTAGCTTGTCATAGAGAGATTGCCCAGAGGGAGGCCCAGCTTCTTCTGTGGAGCTGCTGGATGTTGTTGTCTTATTGTCAACATAATTGTTGATCCTTGTCATATACTGATTATTCCCTGGGCCTGCTCGGGCATTATTCCCAGGGCTGTCCTGGCTCTTTGTATTTCCACATGAGCCATATCTATTAGCTCAACCTGCTCAAAAATTGCCTGAATGGACCTCCTTTGGTCTTGTATAGATTGGCCAATTTTGGCCCAAATAATCTTCTTTATTTCTGCTAGGGTTTTACCTAGCAGCAATTCACTTTCCAAATTTTTTACTTTGGCCTCTAAGGCCTTTATTTCTCTTTGTTTCTCTGCTACTGTCATCTTTGATTTATCATAACTAGTCTCTAGCTTGGCCACTCTGTCCTTGGCATCATTTATTTCAGTTACCTGAGTCTCAAGCTCTTTAACAGCTTTCATCAACTCCTCCATGCTCATGTTGGATTTTGTTGCTGCTGTTGCTCCTGTTGCTGATGTAGCTGTGGTAGGTGCTGGAATAGCAAGAGGGGCTGTTGCTGCTTGTGTGGGAGGGGCAGGTCCAAGATTTGTTGATGTTTGAGGGGGCTGGGATGCTAACTCCCCTTGCTTGTCCTGCAGTGCTTTCTCTAATTCTGCCTCCATTTGTAATATTCTTTGGTTCATTACCAGAAGCAACTCCATAGCATCATCTACTTGCTTTTCTTGTGCAAGTTCTGTTGTTTGAGGGTGAATGGTAGGAGGCAATTTTGCCTCCCTTCTTAGTGCAGCAATGTCACACTCTTTCTTCTTCATAAGGGCTCTAACACCCTTTGGATCCTTTGGGTCATGTCCCAAATCAATTATTACGTCCTCCATAGTCTTTATTCTATTGTCCTTTGTAGAGGAAGACAACATTTCAAAATCACGTTGTCTGTTTATGTTCTTTAGGGCTTCCTTTAGCTGATGGGCCAGCATTGCCCTGTCAGAAAGTGTTGCATACACCATTTCCCCAGTCTATTTGTGCAGCTCAATCTAATCCATGGGGTGTATGTCTTTGGAAAAGACCTCCAGGTTTGTTCTGTAGTAATCTGCTAGGGTCTTTGGATGTGGGACTTTAGGCTTTAGATGGGTGAAGATCATTTTTTCTTCCTTCAGATCATAGTCAGCCATCAATCTTTGTTTTTTGGCTGGAGTTGTCTTCAAGAATTTCTCATAGAGCTGCACTCTCACCAATTCATTATGTGCCTTGATCTCTATGAAGCCTTCTTTGACTGCAGCTGGTTTCTTGCCCTGTTTTCTTGAGGCGGATACCTCTGTGGTATGCTGCTGGGCATGTTCTAGCTGAAATGAGCTAGTGGCAGTTTGCTGGCTTGTTTGCCTTTCTCTGTTGTGGCTTTCTGCCCGTTCTTCACTGATGTCTCCTTCTTCTATTTCAGGCTCTATCCTCGGCCTCTTGGCCTTTGGTTGCTGTGATGACCCTGTTGGAGGTGTGACCTCCTCTCTCTCTCTCTCTTTTCCTTTCTCATCATTGAGAGGAGTCTGCAAAACTAGGATTTGAGGTTGTTCAGTTTGCTCTGAAGGGGCTTGCCCTGATTGCTGATCCGTTGATGTGTTGGGCTATCGTGTCTCTACCTATTGTTGTTCATCCATATTCTCCTTTCCCTTTGCTGTAGTTATTGTTGCTGGAGCTTGTTGGGTGTCCTGTACAGCTAGTGCAGTAGAAGTGCCTTCTCCTACTTGGACTGGTTGTTTGAACAAGACCTGTTGACAAGAATCCAAGTCAAGAGTTTTTTCCAAGTCTTTTACAGTCTGCTTCATTTTTTCTTCGCGAGTCAATTCCTCTACTATTGATTCAGGTACCCATTCATCTTGGTTGGAAAAGTGTTGTATTTGTGGGTATGTGCAATGTTTATAGTCTAGCAGCCTGTACTTGACCCTCCTAGCCCTGATGAAACCTTCAGGGTCATAAGGGACCCACCAGAAACTTCTTTTGAGTTTGAGCTGTTGCCCTAGTATTTGATCAGCTTCTTACCAACCATCTTTCTTGTTCATGACAAGTGGGCCTAGGTGGTCTCTGAACTTTAGGTTGGCTTTCTTCTTGGCACTGTGGAAGTGTGTAAGATCAGAGTTTATAAGTTGTCTATAGTATTGTAGGGAAAATAACCTCATAGGCACATATTTTTGGAGCTTGTAGGGACAGAGCTCAAAACCATAGATTCTGATGACTGTGATTTTGGTACAAGTACCAATCACCTATCCTGTAACTCCTGGATAGCTGTAAGATTTTCTGCATATCCTTGGACAATCTGATAGGAGGGGTCCTCTTTAAGAGGCATGTGACTGGATACACAAACTGATCAATAAATTCACAGTATTAGCAGGGGGAAATCTGGACTTGGTGGAAGACTGAAGACCAGAAGATAACAGACCTCCTCTCACCCTATGAGTCTAGCTTCTTGATTGGCACTGGAAGAAATCTGTTTGATAGTACAAGAATAGGTGATAGATGTATGAGGAATACTTGAATATTGCCTCCCTCTTCAGTCTTGACAATTGATCATGTATCTTATTGGCAATATATTTGGCATAATTGTACTTCATAGCAGGGGGCTTCACAAGGCTATATGTAGACAACATGACCAGCACAGTTTGATCAACATGCTCATTTGTAGTGAATCCCAGCACAGAGGTCAACATATCTACCAGCAACTTGCCTACCTCATTGAAATTTGGATAAGAAAAAGGAGGTGGCCCAGAAGGTTGGCAGTCTACCTTCATGAATTTCCTGGCTATTGCAGTAATGTCTGCGCTAGAGAGCTTGGAGCCCTCATGTAGCAAGTAGTTTATGGAGAAGGGGTATAGCAGCTGGGTATGCTTGTAGTTCAGCATTTGGTTGATCGAATCTGGTGTTATATAAAAGAGGATGCTCCCAGGTGGAGACTTCACAACTCTGAGTTTCTGGTCATAGTTTTCTGCACAGAGGTGGATGACTTCAGGGAAAATGTTCACAGAAGGTAGGAAGTAGGTGGGAAGATTGGATTCCCAGATGCCATACAGGTCACTGTTGTCCAAGTGACTGTTTCTTACCTGGCAATACATTTGTAAGTGATTCCTCTCTGCCACAAAGTCTGTAATGAGGGCATCACTGTCCACTAGTGGCATAGCTTCCAGTTCTTTGCTAGGTGGATTCATAGGAGCTACATCCAGAGCAGCTGGAGTGGCCATTGTCTGGTTTTAGCTGGATGTTTACTGGATTTTCAAGATTGATACAAATGCTGAGGAATGCTTGCTAATCTCTGTTTTGCAGTGAGCAACTTGGCAGTGTAAGGAGGCTTTTACAGGCTTAATGAACTATGGGGCACTCTGTTTTGAAGAACGAGAGTGTGTTGAGCTAATTAGCTGGTTACTTGCAGGGAATTTCTATTAGTAGGGATGAGGGAACTGCTAAATTAGTTTTCTAGCCAGTAGCTTGGCTCCTTCAATTTCTTTTGTGGTGACTTTTACAGAGGGGAACGGGTTTCTTCAAGATTTTTTGCCGTGCAGGGGTTTCACTAGCTTCTTAAGAAAATTTCAAATTTCAGTGGTCAATTTATCAATGGGGAGCTTTTAACAGAGTTCTTATGCAAGAAATTAGGATAGCAAAGGAGAAAAGTGCATAAAGAGGACGCCTGCAGAAAATACCTGGTTTTTATGGCATAGGAGGCATTTGAACCAAACGAATTGCAGGTGCTCGGGTTGACAATGGAGGTGACAACAACTTTGGCGGGTTAATTTGGCGTTTTGACCATTACACGTCGATTTCTCATGCATAGGAGCTCTGGAAATTATGCACAACAATGACCAATAACGGTTAATTCTCGTCTTTTTATGCATTTTTGGCATATTGGCGCCTTTTTGGTGATGACATCATGTTGACGTCATCATGGGCCCAGGTACGGATGGGTGACGTGGCAGCTGATGTGGGTGCCCAGGTGGCAGTGACACGGTGGCAGGGTGGACGGGCTGACAGGTGACATGGATGCGACGTGGAGGCATGGTGGCGGCAAGGAGGGGTGACG
>APFE030624968.1:22963-39861 GCA_000404065.3 Pinus taeda | reverse complement strand
TTTTCGGTCCATGGTATTGGACGCTTCGGCATGTATAAATATGTATTGTAACATTGAAATGAATATAATGAAAAATCAAGCTGGTAGTCTCGGTTTTGAGATCCAGTGGGAATCTCTGTGTATATGTGTTTTATGTGTTATGCTCTCGCATTTTTATTTTTCCTGTGATTTAGAATTCGTATGCAGGTAATTTCTGTACGGGGTTAAAACCTACATACACTCTATCTACTTCAGGTACCCATTCCATTCCATGCTTCCAAAAAACTGTCTTTCCCTGATAGAGCCTCGCTATTTATACCCTTCCCTCACCCGCGACCCCTATGCAGGCTGAATCTGTTTATATTTATTTACATTATTCTCAGGCAGACTAACCTTTGACTCAACCTATTACAATTCCACAGAACCTTTTACCTAACTTTACCCAAAATGTCTAGTTTCACGCTCCTTAACCCTTGCGCGAGGCTTCTGCTACCCAACATTCCCCCAATGCAATCATCATGACTCGTCTCGAGTCATTGGCCGCTGTGGCTAGACGCTCTACCTTGGCTGCATGGTTCGCCTCCCTGTGAGTGATGCTCGTCGTCCTGCTACTCTGTCATTGTCTTCTGCAATGCTTCATCCATCTCCTGCTTCAATGTTTCTACCACATCTCGCAACCAATGATTCTCATTCTACTATGCTCGGTTAACATAGAACACCCCTTCCAAGAAGTTTAGTGCGAGTGGGGTAGCCACATACGGGACCTCTTGGTACCACTGCAGTGACCTCTGACTGTCATAGCTTTTCTTCGCATCGTTTGTTGCAGCACGTGTTGCAATTTTGCAAGACCTTGGCTACTTTCCGCAAGATCCCAATCGTCGAGGAATAGCAAAGGCAACTTATCAACTGCATCTTCACCCATGGTTGCCATCTGTCCATCCTTTCATTGATCTATTGTACTGTGTCGTCCTGCCGCTGGGCGAGGTGACGACATCCAGACCAATTCTACTTCATGTTCCCTATTTTTTGGTACATCTCCTACTAGTGATGCTGCAACCTACGAGATACCCACAACTATCCATACCATACTCCTTAGAGAGTCCTACTCCTCCATCAGCCAGATTACTACCTATGGACGCATGTCCTGTGTAGAGATAATCAACAGCTCCATATGTGTTCCAACACGTAGACCACCTAGTGGATTCCCCTTGGTGATTTATAAGCCTGGCGAATTTCAAATGCCCTAATTGTCACTTGTTCCCACTTGTGTAACCATCTTGTGTGAAATCTGGGGCCATTCATTCCATATCTCATTCGTACTATGGCTCTTAATTTCCCGCCGTCCACGCCCTTTTTCCATGCTACAGACATCTTGTCATGATTAGTGATATCAATGGTCATCATTTCTCTTATCAACACATTTGTATGAACCTTCGTGCATAACTACGATCTTCATGTTCGGCCAAATGTATGCACACCGTGGTACTCGTGCATTTGCCCCCCGGGCTGCTTTATCATCCCGCACTCTCTTTCAACTGGTTGGAGCGGTGAGACTATCTTCTTGATGGCTAGTCAAGCGGTCGACTCGCCCGTGTAGAGCTTTAGGTGACTGCCATTCACTATTCTCGAAAAGGGGTCTCCATTGAGTTTAGTCAGCTCAACCGTGCCCCCATTGGTAACTTCTTTGACGACATAGGGTCCCAACCAGTGCATGCGGAGTTTACCTAGGAATTTATCGAGCTTACTGTCATAAAGCAATACTAAATCGTTCTCCTTGAAGGTGCATAACTAGATATGGCGATCTCGCCATGCTTTCTCGCGCTGTTTTTGTACCTGCTGATGGAATCCAACCAGAAACTGTTCCTCCTCCAATTCTTCTAATTGTGCGAGCCTTTCATCCAATTCCCTGCAGTCTACCATACCTGTGATTGCTATGATCCGCAAACTAGGCACAATATATTCCATAGGCAGTCTGACATGTTAGCTTCTTGCACGTAGTTCAGTACGGCCATAGCACAACAGGAATGCGCAAGTCCCAGTCATTTCATTGCGCATGACAAATCTTGGTCAATGCGGTCTCCAAAATTTTGTTGAATGCCTCTACAGTCCCGTTTGCTTGTAGATGGTAGGGTGTGTTCTAATGGTGATATATCTGAAATTCGTCAGTGAGTGCGCTAATCGTTTCATTCAGGAAATGCGTTCACCTATCACTCATGATAATTTTGGGGCAGCCAAACCTGGTTAGGATGTTCTCGAACAGAAATTTTGCTATTGTCGCAGTCGTGCAATCCTTAACAGGTTGTGCCTCAACCCATCAGGTCAAATATTCAGTCACAGTGATAATATAATGTGTGCCCGTCTTTCCTCGTGGTTCAATAGGCCCAAAAAAGTCGATTGCCCATTTCTCAAATGGTTGTAGTGTCATTTGTGGCTGAAGTGGCATTTCATCCCATTGCGACAGTTTGCCTGTCCGTTGACATACATCGCAGGCCTGACAGTATGCTTTCGAATCTTGATGTAGGGTGGGTCACCATAATCTGACGTGAAGAATATTCAGGGCTATGGCGCGACCCGCATAATGGCCCCCAGCAACCCCTCCATGTGCTTCATCCAGGATTTGTCCACACTCGAATTTAGATTTTGGCTAAGAGAGCTACTTATCGTGACCAAAAACAAAGATCAAGAACATGGATTGGCATGCATCAAAAGAGGGTGGAGAATTTCTGAATGGAGTTGTTGGAAGGATTCCTTACCTTCAGATCCAACAACCCTGTAACATCATATGCACTTGTTCCTCTTTTCATTTGCAAAATATTACAATTAAGGGTGGAAAAGATGAATTGAATTTAAAAATATCTAACAAATGTTGAGAACTTGATCTATGCAATGAACTACCTTCTAAGCTACAACAATCATATGTGAAGCAAGATACCAATTGTAAACCTTTCCAAGAAATCATAAACAGGAAATCACACAATGTTTTGGGCTATGATGGTTGGGTCCTCTAATCACTCTCCCATGAGAGAGATGAGATAGGGATCACAGTCACAGACATTTTGAAGAATTATACTCTACCAAACTTGTTGTGTAGGTAAATCCACTCTGCGAACAGAGGTGATCCCACTAGCCTAAATGGTATCTAGCAACAATCAAACAATGCTAAAACACAGGTTCCTAATTGCAAATTAAAGACCGACGATGAGGGCCTACCTCAAACCCAACGCTAGTAGTTGTAGAAGAGTCATCGCTCCCGTTCTTTCGCTCCAGCTGGTCACAATCCCCATGATCCTCGTGAATGGACACCTGCACATGCAAAGAAAAACACAAATACAAGCATAAAATCCAAGAGATGCAACTATATATCAGTCAGAAAGGATATAACTCAAGCATCAATATAAAGAGAATAAGAGTGGAACCATAATGATAGTCGTCTATTATTATTGATAAACAAAGAAGAATGCAACCAAGTTCTGACGTCAAATCCTCCTTTGGCTGGGTGATCAGCAACACATGCCTTGCAAAGCTTGTTGGGAATAGGGAACAAGCCTCTCTCTCCTTGATTACTTGGGCAAGAATCTCCTCATTAAAGATGTAGCCTTATGGGGATGAAGAAGGCCTCTTGTAGCATGAGCTTAGCAATTCTCAGACTTTGGGACTTAGGATTTTGGAGGTTGAAGAGTAGAATTACTAACTCGCTTGTCAAAGGAAAAAGGACAAGCTTATATAGAGAGAGGAGAAGGAGATAGGATCATCCACAAGATTTATGGGATTGTCCTTATCATTAGGAAGCTTCCATGATAGGTGGAGAACTACTTCCCTCCTATGGAGATTGGAATCCCAACTGAACTAACTCAAACTGGAATCAGTTCATGAATAGGTTAGGAAGAACCTACGCAAGTTAGTTTGTTAAAAACTTTACCCAACTGGGTTGGCGCGAGTGCGACTCTGGGATAGAGCGCCAGCTGGCGCGCCCTCTTTGGAGGATTTCCCCCATTGGCGTGAGTGATACACTGTGGAACAATGCCAATGGTAAAAGGGCTATTTTTATGGGCATTTTGCAGAAGGTGTCTTCAGGGCATATGAAGTACATACTCAAGGGGATACAAAGCAAGTGTTTTCAGGTTATGTCACTTCTCACAGGTCTCGAAATGAGTCCTCCAAGGTATAGGAGAAGGGGTAACAGGGACGGTGACAAATTCTGTGTAATAGATGCCCCCTAAAGCATGAGGCCCAAGAGAGAGGGGTGAAATGCTTTACAAGAACATGGTCAACTGAAAACACGGCCACCGGAGAACCTGCACGAAGTACAACTGATATCTCAAGTACATGATATATGTGGTATGGGCACAGCCATCCATAATAGAGTATATAAAAATCTGGATCCAAGGTATGGGTGCAGCCATCTAGTAAGGATCGATAAAGAGACTCAGGCATGGTCGTAGCCATCCAGTGAATGAGTCATGTAATGGTTAAAATAATCCACAAAATCGCAACCTGGAACTCAACATACAAAATCCAGGGTCTTGAGCTCCATCTCGACCCGAACAAAGTACAAGTTCAAGCATGTGAATATGGGAGTCGAAGTTGAACATGCAAGAACATCGTCTGATTACCAGTCAATGATGAAAGCTATTAACAGACGTGACAGGTACCACCAATAATGACAATGGTCCTCAAGGTACTATAGGTACAATCTACGACGTGCGAATCAGTGAGCCGGCGTCGAACACCCGCAGAATCATTCGATCGAAGGCCAATGATGAAAACCTCGCGTCGAACACGAAGAACCTGCCATTGAGGCATGCAAGCTCCAATGCACCTGAAGGGAGTCTCTAAGTCAACTTCCTGGATCATGAGTTGAAGTCGACAGGAAGTGACCTTGATCGAAGGTGGGCCATAATGTTTCCCACATCATCGACATGAGACATAGAAGGATAAGATGTTTTGTGTGAGGTATCAGAGGGAGGTTGAGTATTCTGCAGAGGTCAACTTCTCTTGAACATATCGGTAGCACGACAGCGAATTTGGCAGTATTTGACATCAAATGATCAGGTGTCATGGTGACAAGGCAATGAGCATATGAGAGGTCAAACAAGATAACCCAAACCCACGGAGGCAAGTGTAAAAACAAGATGAGATGTCCCCACCCAGACACGATTGCAGACAAGTGCCATGTTGAAGAGCGACATACTGCCGACATGACAATAATTGTGGTTCCTTTTTCCCCACCATTTCTGGCGAGTACCCCGGTTATTTTTGGATGAAAAGCTTGATGGGGATAGCATATGCTTGGGCGGCATCATTTCGATGGAATCCGATATCATTAAGTTTTAAAAAGTTTGGCAAAGGAAGAACTCGACGTCTTTTCATGTTTAGAGAGTTTGAAAAGACATCAGAAAAGGAAACTCCAGGGGTGTCCTTTTTCATAAAGTTGTGTCTCTCGAGCCCGAAAAAGTATAAAACAATGCTCGAAAGAACCGCCTGACCATTACGATCGAGGAGTACTTTTCATGATTAGTGATTCCGGTCTAAAAAAAGTAAAAAAGTGATCGAAATCACGTCGTTTCGTAACCGTTAACGAACCTGAAATGACAAGGGTCTGACAATCTTTTTCGTCTTTACACGGTCGGAAAAGAGTTTAAATACGACTACCTCTCATTGACATTTAACGAGTCGAGAGGACCAACTCAGCATTCTTTTCACGTTTAGAGAGTCAGAAAAGAGAAAAAAGATGACTCCACAATGACTTTTTCGTGGATTTACCGAGTTCGAAAAAGTATAAAATGCAACTCGTTTCGTCGCCTAAGCTGAACGAACACCTGTCGCTACACAAGAAATTAGTGTAAAATTCATTTTTGACACAAATATATATGCAAATATCCATAAAATAACTTTAAAAACCTATTTAGGGGTCAAAAAGTTATAAAATGGGTGAAAATGGTAAAAACAAGAAATTACTTTTCACTTTTACCTTTCGAGAGTGACATTAGGGCTTTTAGTGTGCGATCTTCAAGAAACGATTGTGGCAAATCCAGTCGACCATTTGGAGCGCTGTCAGTGTCAGGTAAGAGGTCTCTTCCTTTACTCCATTTCTATCTATTTCAATTTTGTTTTAAATTGGTTTTTCATCCCCTATAGGGAGGATTTAAAAATTAAGGGTTACGCCCATTGGCGCGGGTTTCGGGCATGGACCAGCACCAATGGGGCAACTTTCCCAAAGGGCATGCACCCATGGGCGCGACTGTTTTAGAAACAGTCGTGCCAATGGCCGCGCGGGTTTTTTATCCAATTTTTAACAAATTCAAACCAATTTCCCTTCATTTTAAAGTGACACAAGGATCTAACTTGATGTTTTGGGCTTGTGTTTGCAGGGAAATACGCGAAAATGGTGATCATATGGAAGGAACAATAACATGACCAAGTAGACACATTGGCCTTAGCAGATGAGGACTACACGGAAGCTCTCCAAGCGTGTGGGCTCAAGAAATATTTCCTGTTGTCCTATTTACGAGCTCAGCCAGAGCTCTTGCAGTATCTGATCAACCTATGGGATGTACAGGAACAGGTGTTCCGAATACGGGACCAAGTATTGGAGTTAGAAGTATCTAACGTCTACTTACTTACTGGATTGTCGCGATGAGGGTTGATGCCTCGACTGACTGGTAGCAGGCCATCTGGAGAGAAGATGGATGAGGTGAAGGCCCGAGTTTGCCCAGGGGCAAGATACGGGTCTGACAGCTCGAAGGTGGATATCCCCACTGTCTCTGACCTGACACTCAGAGCATTGCTATTCACTATCACACGAGCTGCAGGGGCACAGGCGCCCCATGAAGCTACGAAGAATCACCTGATCTTGGCAACAGAGTGCCTTAGCCCGACAGTCTCCAATTGGGCATCAGTAGTGACAACCAATATGAAGAGACAGCTGACCAAGGCCAAGCAGGGCAAGATGCAATAGTTTGGGTACAGCTCTATCTTGGTGACATTCTTCTTAGAGCGTGTGCCAAGCTTCCAGGGCCAAGGGACCTTTGTTCCTGATCCAGCACCTCGAGAGCCGAGGATGGCTCGATGGGCGGCATTGATGCCGAGGGGTGGTGGCGGTCAGCAGATGTCTTTTAGACCTGAGTTTTTCGAGTGGCTTCGCCGCCAACTGATTGTGGTGGAGGATTGGCCGTATGGGGGGACAGACTTCACCAGAGACCCTAACCTCGCTCTGCCAGAGGGAGAGGACTGGCACGAGGAGATTGGTATGATCTCATTTTTGATTTTTATTTTTTATGATTTTTTTTTTTAATATATGCTTGTCCCAATGACCTTTATATGCATATGTAAATGTCGGCCCGGAGCGTCCAGCTGGTATGTCCCCTACTGCTAGGAGACACCCAATAGCAGCAGCGGATCCTCAGGAGGAGGGTGGCGACCGAGGAGAGCTCATTCAGAACCTCGATGCTATCACTCGAGGGATTCAGATTACGCTCGACTAGCGGATGTCCCACTAGGATACCAGAGGCACATGGTGGGAGTACCAACTCGCATCCACCGGCTCCTGAGACGTTTAGTGCGAGCGGTGACATGCTATCATGAACACCACCGGGACTATATTTTTAGGCTTCCTTTTCTATGCATATTTTTTGAGAGACACATTGTCTCCGGATGTATTCAGACAAACATGTATTATTTTTTGATGATGCACACAGTGCAAACATTTGGACACACACACACACACACACACACACACACACACACACACATATATATATATAGATATACATATGCTTTATGGTTTATTGTGTTTTATGCTTCTTAAGATATTTTGAATTACATGTTATGCAAATGCCTGTCCAACACATAATTAGCTAATGCATCGGTTAACGTATTAAGTCATCTTGGAATATGTTGATAAGTAATGAAATCAAAATCCCTTTCTAACAAATTAACGCGTAAATACAACCTTAAAATTCGATGGTCTCTGACGGAATAACGCCCGTTGAGCTAGTGGACGACCAGTTGAGAGTCCAAGTTCACAACCAATGTTCGAATACGGAGGTTAATCGCCTCAGCTAGTAATTCAATCACAACACTATACTCCGCAACATTGTTCGTTGTACAACCTAGACAGACCCCTTGAATGTCCACTATCTCACCATGAGGATCGTAGATCACCCATGCCGCAGAGGACAAATTGCATGTACTACGGGAGGCACCATTAGCGAAACCAACATAAGGCGATCCAGACATCTGTCCAAGAAGAAAAAAGACACAATAAGCGACAATCATGTTGACACACCAAGACAAAATCATGCACACACAACACACTTGCAGAAAGCACACGTATGTACAAAAATAGAGTGCCTAGACTTATGCATAATATTTTTTCAAATAAAGCCCATTTCGGGGCTTATCCAGGGGATTCCCTTCATAATCAATAAGCTCGTAGGCCCCTTTATACAAAACTCTTTTCACAATGTAGGGCATGTGCCACATGGGCTCGAATTTTCCTGCCTCCAGCTTATTGTTAGCTTGATCGTAGAGCAGGACCAGGTCTCCCTCAATCAAAGAGCGAGGATGAAAAATGTTATCGAAGTGAGTTTTCACTCGCTTCTTCTATGCTTCAATAGCTAAGGAGGCTAGTTGACGATTCTCGTCTAGCCATTCCAAGTAAAGAAGGTGCTCTTCTAACGGAGTAGTATCAGGGAGCAATTCGATGGCTATCTTTAATGAAGGAATCTCACACTCAACAGGAAGGGTAGCCTCCAGTGCATAAACCAACTAAAAGGGAGTGAAACCAGTGGCGTCCTTCACAGAGGTTCGATAGGCCCACAAAGCAGAGAACAACATCAAATGCCAATTGGACTTATGCATGCCAACAGTTCGTTGAAGCATCGTGACCAAGACTTTGTTCACAGCTTCTACTTGACCGTTAGCCTGAGGATAGTAGGGAGTTGAACTATCATGCCGTAGGCCCAGCTTGGTTGTTAGCTCGGTCATCATGTGATTACGAAAATTCTTTCCGTGATCAGTGACGATGGCTTGGGGGACTCCAAACCACGAGATAACATGGTTAAACAAAAATTGCGCCGCGATGTGACCATCCTCAAACAATGTAGGCATTTCCTCAGCCCATTTCGCAAAATAATCAACAACAACAATGATGTACCCATGCCCCCGGGCCGAGCGAGGGTTACAAGTCATATAATCGATGCCCCATTTGGCAAAGGGACCAACGGTAACAACGGGGTGCAGTGGAGCAGGGGGTGCACGCATCTTCCGTTGGTAAATTTGGCACTCATGACATGAACGGACGACAAGAATACAATCCTTAAAAATGGAGGGCCAAAAGTAACCAGCACAGAGGATTTTTTGTGCAGTGGCACATCGAGACATGTGAATGCCACAAGCACCAGAGTGGCAGTCATTTAAAACTCTCTCTGCTTCTTCGAGAGTTAAGCATCGGCGGAGAATAGAATCAACGCCGAGACGGTACAGGGTGTCCCCAATGATGCGATAAGGTTGGGCTTGATGACGGATCCGTCGGCGAGCATCCTTAGATGTCTCGGGATGGAAAGAGGACGTCTGCAAGTAGACAATAATATCCCCGTACCAGGGATCAAGGGTGCTAATGAGGAAGAGAGTTTCGTCCGGAATGGAATCCTCTAACTGAGAGGAGGCAGCATTGGATGGCAAAGAACATAATAATTCAGTGAAGACAAGTGATTTCTTAGACTCGGCTGCAGTGAATTCCAAGTCGAACTCTTGGAGGATGACTATCCACTTTGAGTACTTGCCCCCCAACAACTGACGCGACAGAATGTACGTCATTGGGTTGCAATCGGAGATCACTGTCATAGTACGCAACAAGATGTAATGATGGAAGCATTGGACGGCACAAACAGCGGCCAAGGCCAACTTCTCGACATAAGCATATCGAGATTCCATATCTAACAAGTTGTGACTAAGATAATAAATGACATGTTCAGTGCCATCATCGTCATCCTGAACAAGAACCATGCCGATGGTTGTATCCACAGCGGCCAGATACAACGTATAATCGCGATGGTAATTTGGAGGATGCAGCAAAGGAGCAGAAACAAGAAGAGTTTTAAGATGTTCAAAAGAATCTTGAGCAATGGCATCCCATCGAAACGGGGTGTCGTGCTTCAGTAACCACGTGAAACCTTTTGCCACCTCGGCATAATTCAGGATGAATCATCGTAAAAAGTTTTCTTTACTCTGCAAGCTCTACAATTGCCGCAAAGAAGCAGGGGGAGGAAGATTCAAAATGGCCTCGACTTTAAGGGGATCCAAACGGATGCCCTCTCGGGAGACGATAAACCCGAGAAGTCAGCTAGATTCCGCGTAGAAGACACACTTGTGTGGGTTAAGTCGAATATGATAGTGTCGACAGCGGAGAAACATTTCGTGGAGATGCACCGGATGGTCTTGTCGTTTAGATGAATGAGCGGGAAGGTCATCCAGGAAAGCTACACAATGTGTCGAATGTCATGAAAAGCATAAGACATCGTGCGCTGGAAAGTGGCGCCGACATTTTTGAGACCGAAATGGAGCTTTTTATAAGCGAAATTTCCCCACGGATAGATAAAGGTCGTCTTGTGTTGATCAGCTGGTGCGATATTAATCTAATTATATCCAGAAAAGCCATCCATAAACAAATATATCTCACTCCCAGCACACTCATCAATGAGCTGGTCAATGAAGGGCATGGGGTAGTTATCTTTTGGACAGGCACGATTAATATCACGATAATCGACACAGATGCGAATAGTACCCTACTTTTTATCGACAGGAACGATGTTAGAGACCCAATCTGTGAGTGGGATAGGGTAGATGAAGCTATATTTTAGAAGCTTTTCAACTTCCGCTTTAATTTTCGTAGCCTTCCGGGGGTGCACAGGGCGTAAACGCTGACGAACAGGTTTGGCTCCTTGATACATAGGTATATCATGCACTACGATGCTTGGATCAATGCCATGCATCTCTTCATAAGCCCAGGCAAAGATGTCATGAAACTCGCGAAAAAGATCTATATAGATTTGAATTTCCTCAGGAGTGCAAGTGACTCCTATGTAAATGTGCTCGATGATCCCTGGTTTGACAGAGATGTCGATAGGTTGGGTTTGCGTAATGTTTCCCAAATTCCCTTCAGAAGACACTTGGTAGACTTGAATGGGTGTCTGAAGGCGTTGTGAAGGGAGACAAGGAGCAAACCGCTCGAGACAAGCCAACGTTTCCCGAAGGGTAGGGAGAAACGAGGAACGGTGGTGAAGATTAAACCATTGAGGTTCCTCGAGAGACATGGTCTCTATAATGGCTTCATTGGAAGGAAATATTTCCTTTAACGGATCCAAAGAGGCACAATCTCCAAGCCAAGGGGAATAGTTGTATGAGTCAAGAGCCCTGCTTAAAGAAGCAGGTTCAGCAGGAGGAGCTGATACAGCAGCAATTTCAATGTAGTTGAGCTCGGCAGGACTCAACGGCATCTCCTCGCCCCATGATTCTATCTGGTCAATGGGGTGAAGGACCCAAGGATCATAACGAACCGAGATCATACTGATGGAGGCGAGGCTTGGAGGTGGGAGTGAAAAGACACCCATAAGGGCGGGATCTTTGAAGAGCCCGGCTCCCACACTCTTTAAGGGAAAGGAGGTATGCTCTACAAAAAACACATTGCCTTCGGAAGAAGAAGCAAAGAAGGAGAGCTGGTCTACCGTGACAATTTTCCCTTGATGAGGGAAACGAATGACACGAAAGAGGGATGAAGCCACAACATGCATGGCATACGTCCAGCTCCGGCCCAGAAGGAGGTTGTAAGTAAGATTTGCATCAACAACCTCAACCTCCACTTCAACGGTCTTCCCTTCCAAAGTAATCGGCAATCGTTGGAGGATACCGTAGGGACGAGATTCTCTCCCATCAAAGGCTTCCAGCGTCGTGGGGTACTGACTCAAAGTCGGAGACCCGATCTCCTTCCAACAAGCAATAGACATGATGCAAGTTGACGCGCTTTCATCAATAACCATACGATGAATTGTTTTCGAATTGATGATGACTTGAATGAGGAAAGCGATTTGATGAGGCAGCCTAGGCACGTGGCTCTCGAGATCAAAGGTAATCAAATTCGAGTCGGCCGGGTCGATGCCACCGATGGCTGATAGCAGGGACTTCCTCTGAGGGGGGCAGCTTTGGAGAACTTCTAAAGTGGACATAGCCGACGGAGCCTGAGCTAAGTCCTCAACTATGCTATAGTGCTGGGCAGCACGAGCATTTGGGTTGTAAGATGATCTCCAGAGTACTCCTTTGGGAGGGGGTCGGATGGGCATCTCAGCACTAGGTTTCTCAATGTGGAGCAGACCAGAACTGGATGGAGGAGCGCTTGAGGGGACCTCAGGCTCCTTCCCGGCGGATGACAGATACTCCTTTGCTCGAGTCGTTATATGAACGGGAATGGTTCTAGCCATGAACACTTGGGAACCAAAGGGAGAAGAAGACGAGGATGGATCGGCCACCATTTGGGTTTGTTGCGAGGGGAAAGGCTCTTTCAGAACCGCAGGAATACCAGGAGCACCTTTCAATAAACGAATAACTTTGGACCGCCTGGGACAGTCTTTGGTATAGTGATCCTCGTCACAGATAAGACAAGGATACTTCGGTTTACGTTTGTCTCCTTCCTCGGGTGGAGGTTTGGAGGAGTCTTGTTTGGGTTGCTCAAATTTATTCTTCGCTTTCCCCTTTTTCTTTCCTTTCAAGGCTTTATCCGCCATGGTGGACTGGACGGTGTTGACCTTGGAAATACTTCCAGAATTAGACACACCCTGAGAAGCGTTTTTGTTTGAAGCAATTGATTTTTGCTTCCCAGGGTTTGCGGGTGATTTTTTCAACGACGGATTCACAAAGCCAATAACACCGTCAACAGATGGCTTTGACAGAGCTTTGGATGTACCGTGTCTCAGGGCATCAGGCAAATACTCATATAAGGTACCTGACTGAGAATAAACTAAGTCGAGGTACTAAGCACATGCAATAGCTTGCTCTTCAGTTACACAAGCTCCCATAGCAATGTCCCGTGCGATCTTAGGGACAAAGGAGGTTGTGAACCAATTAGTTAGGAGTTGATCAAGAATCCAGAACTTGATCAACCGACGACGCCGTCTCCATTCATCTATATGATCAGAGATGTGCGTGGCCGTGTCCTGTTTGAGAGACGTAAGGAGATGTGTTCCCATCTCATACCGGATGGGTAACTGAAAATGAATTAGGAATTCCATTGCCAATGAATTGAAATCTTGAAAAGACGCACGGGTCAACTCAATGTACCACTTAGCGGCCGAGCCGGTGAGAGTCCTTCGGAACAGGTGGAGCCGGATTGAATCGTCAAGCCATGAATTTGATGAACACCAAAGGTGATAAGTCATCACATGGGCTTGAGGATCCTCTCCATCTTTGTCGTCAAATTTGGGACAATCGCCAGGTATCTTGGTTGGAACTGGTGGCCAGTATGGATTATGCAAGATCGGATCATTAGTCAATTTAGATACATCTGGCAGTTCCAACGTCGCTAGGAATGGTAGCTAAGGATTGAAGGATCTGCGGCTGTGGATATGAGGTAGGGCCAGAGTTCCAACCAGTTGCTGGTTGCCCCCATTGACTTTGTCCAGATGGACCAGGCCCATAAGGGTTCTGTCCATAGGGGTTATATCCATAACCGAATGGTTGACTCTGGACCTGCCCCCCAGCACCCCATTGATTACCAAGCTAGCCTGCAAGAGCAACATATTGTTGCTGGTAATTTTGATAAGGGGTGACCTGCATTTGTTGATAATTCTGATATGGGGCAAACTGAGCTTGCCCTTGGGGTTGCTGGTATCCATATGATTACTGGGCTCCATACTGAGCCTGGGGACCAGGCTGCGCTTGGTAAGAAGGTTGGGATTGAAACCCAACTTGCATCTAAATACAAGCTTGATTCTGGGACTGAAAACCGGGTTGAGCTTGAGAAGCAATGACCATCTGCATGCCCGGTTGAGCAGGCCCAGAAAGATGTCCTTCAGAAGATGGGGTTTGGGTCACCTAGCCGGAAGGTTGCCCTGGTTGAGTTTGGGACGGACCTACTTGCCCAGAAGGTTGAGCTTACTGGGTGTTGGGTCGTCCTTGTACAACTGAGGGTTGTCCTTGTGGACCAGACGACTGAGCGGATTGAACGCTTGGTTGACCTTGGGGGTGACCAACCTGTTCAGATGGTTGACTAGGCTGAGCGTAAGGTTGTCCGCTCTGCCTAGAATGGTACCCTTGTTGGGTTCCAGGTTGTCCTTGTTGGATGTAAGGTTGTCCTGGATGCCCATAGGGTTGCTCGGAAGGGTATCCCTGTTGGATGCCGGGTTGTCCTTGTTGGATGTAAGGTTGTCCCGGGTTTCCAGAGGGTTTTCCAAGATAGGTAAACGATGGACCACCATAGGCCGAAGGTTGTCCCCGGGAGGGTTGTCCTTGTGGGCCTCCATGTTGCCCTGGATAGGTTTGGCCATAATACTGTTGCCCATAATTAGGTTGCGTGTAGGATGGCTGACCTTGATACGATGGTCCTTGGTAAGGCTGTCCTTGATCCAGATGGAGCGTTTGGCCACCACCATAACCCGTGGTACCCCAAGCAACATTCAACGGGACCGAAACCTCAACGGCGGGTTCAGCTAGCAAGGAAGTATACAAATGATGCCCTATAGGGTCATAATAAGGGCCTTGCACACCCGGATTCTAGACAGCATGCAAATATTGAGTATATGCCTCCCCTGCTGGAATGGCACCAGAAGAAGGTGGGGCATTGACTGCAGGATGGACAACTCTGGGTGTATGTGTCGATGGGCCACTATGTACTGAACCGTGGGACGGCCCAACAACAGTAGTTACGATCGAAGACGCCATAACGACACTAACAACCGGAGTTGAAGATGCTATACAAACAGTTGGAATAGTTGAAACTAACGTGACAACTGTATTGTTCACTTGTGAAACAAAAGATCCCATAGTGGGAACGATGTTATGATCCCACATGGTACCTGAAGAGGAATTCCTAGAGCCCATGGAATCCCTTAAAGCCCTGTAGCGTAAGGGTACTATAACACCGAGAGGGGTAACAATGAAGGTCAGAGTAATGACCGGGGATGTGGCCGGGATAGGAGTCTCGATACTTGACAAAACAGGTGTCTCACTCGCTATAGGAGACGTGTCATCCATATCAGAGGAATACATCGGGACCGAAACACCAGTAGGAGTAGAGGGAAAATCCTCTTCGTAAGGCTCCAAAATAGGGTTCCAAAACAGATCATGAAGATCGTCTTCTGGAGCGCGAGAGTTCAATGGTTGGACACTTGGAATAATAGGAAAAGTGTCTCCACAAACCGGTGTCTCAGGAGCAGCAGAAGAAGGAGACCCTTGGTCACTAGGGACGGGAGACGGGATCGATGGATCCGCTAGGATGATTTGGTTCAAAAATCCTAAACAAGCTAACGAGAAAAGACCCTACTCAAACTAACACAAATAAGATCTAACAGGGTAAATGTGATCGTGGCCGAATAAATTTTAAGACATTAGGACATAACTTGACCTTTTCATTTTTAGAGAGTCTAGAAAAGGACAAAGGTTGACTCTAGTCGCCTTTGAATGTTTAGTGAGCCCGAAGTGACAAATGCTCAAGTGAGCCTTTTCTTTTAAGGAGTCCGAAAAGGATCAAAAGGTGACTACTCTGGAGAACTAGGTAAGGGGTTTATCAGACAATCCGTAAAACTACATATACACCTTAGCAATCATATGAAAACCAAGGACTTTCCGTACAGCAGTCAATCTTCCCGAATGCTGTGTTTGGTGCGTTACGGGCTGTAAGGCGGCAGACACGGCTTCTTGTGGATGAAGGATGATAACCTAGTGGATTCTCCCCATATACTCGACGGTACGTGGGAGCACAAGTCCGTATTAGACCACAGTTGAATCACAAAAGGAGGAATCACCCAACCTTGAGTGGAAACAAAAGTGACTAGGTTTAATGACGTCAGAGCATGTCTCTAGCCTAGACCTCTAGAATGTGAGCGTTATGTTCCAATGCATTGTTAGATTCATTCAGTTTATTTTAAAGTTGATCTTGTGTTAAGTTTCGGTTTTCAGGTCCTACCATATGTAATCTCTCAAAATTCCCTAAATGCAATCTATATGCCAAAACATGTCATTTCATTTGATGAAGGCTAATTACAGAAGGGTTCAAGAGCTTTCACACAAACAAAACGATCACAAAACAACAAAGAATTTCCCTAATGCAGCTAATGCAAATTAACAAACTTTTCTTTAAGATCACTAATCACTAATCGAAATGAAAAGTTCTAATTTTCATTAACTAGTTCAAAGCAAAAGAGATTTTTTCTTTTTGATAATGGAAAAATGCATTAAACAACTTTGAGAAATAACAACTAACAAGTTCTATTCAATACACGCACTTTCAGTTCCTTAAACCACAAATCAAACTTCCAAGAAACAAGAAAGGTCCCAAAGATAGCAATGAGCCGTGTGATCTAGGCTCAAAGTGAGATGAAGCGGAATTCAAGTGAAGACGAAGCAAGTCACCCAAATAACGCAACAAAATGGTTCACAGCTACCAAACAAGTGCAAGGGAGCAAACAAAGAGTCAACTGGACCACAGAAAGATCAAAACACTTGAGGGAGGCTCGACACACAATGCCACTAGATGCCCTAGGGCTAGAAATGCGAAATCGATAGAAAAAAGAAAACACCCAAAGGGTAACGATCAAAGCCAGTCAAATCACACTCCAACACACTCAAGTAGTCTGAAAAGGATACCCAGGACAAAAACCAAGCTCAAAAAGTTGATAGCCAAGCAAGCTTCAAAATTTTCCAAGCCTGGC
>APFE030624968.1:8699-20425 GCA_000404065.3 Pinus taeda | reverse complement strand
ACAAGTACACAAGAATATGGAAGGAAACAAGAATAGATTTATTCAGATGAAAAGTAGCAAGAGGATTACAACCATGAGCTCTGACCCAGCATCATCCTCCAACTAAGAAGCCCTTCTTCACCTCAAGCAAAGAAAAATCACCAAACACTGTGAATGTACACTAGAATACCAACAACACTTCTCTATAAGTTACAAAATTCCAGCCTCTGGATCTCTGTGATGAGGGATCCATATATAGATGATTACAGAGAGGTGAGTCATCTTTTGGGATCTTGATTAGTGTCTTCTCTCTGATATTTATTGCTTCCACTTGGAAAATGAAGATCTCTTACTCATCCCTGGTCGAAAATGGAGTGGCAAGTGTTAGAGGGGAAGCTTCTGGAAGATTCCATGATCTTCCACCTCGCATTTTGGTCCCTGCCATTTGTCCGTTCCCGACCATCGCACCCTACAGAGGAGCAAAACAGTATGCATCGCACCCTGCACACTGGGAAGGTGATATGCATCGCACCCTCTGCATGGAGCTTTCAGTATGGTCCAGTTTTGACCATTTTATGAGCAGTTTTCAGTGGAGAACTTCTGGGAGATGATGTAATCAGTTGACCTTGTTCCTTTAGGCAGTGAAGCAATCCTTTTAGGGACTTAAGAGCCCTCATTTTATGGACATTTTTGATTGGGGTTGAAGTGCCCAAAAATGTCTATAATGCTAGGCTGCTAGGGTTGGGCCCAAAACCAAGAGCTTCAACCCTCTGCACTAACTCAGTGATGGATCATGATAAAACTTCTCATTATCATTCCAGAAATGTCAAATACATCATCAAAATAACAGTGACAAGTGGTTCAACTCAATGGTGTCTTAGCTATAATAAAACTTTGAATCATAATGAGTTCCTTAGCATGTTTACTTATACAAAAAAGTAGCTACCAACAACTCCCTAGAAAATATAGATGTTTGTCTCCCTAATTTAAGAATATGTGGATGTAGATCCCCCTTGAACTGCGCTAAATTGGCTGTCAATGATCTTGATCTGCTTGGCTGCCAATGACCTTGATTTGATGAGAGATAGAGTAGTGATATTTTGCCGATTTGAGGAGTTAAGGAGGTGGACAACCTCCTAGAATCTCTATTTTATATTTACTTTGAGCTCCTGCACTCAAATTATCTCAAAATTGCTCCAATTCATGCATTTAACATAGATTAGGCCACATGACATATCAACACATCGTGTACTCCTCACACTAAACATAATATAACAAAATTTGTAGATAAATGTGAGAAAAAGATAATTTAATAAGATGAAGGATAACATTGTGACCCTTATGATATACCTATGGATGAGCCTCATCACCAGTAGTGAGGTTTGTTGAAATAAGCATGTCATCTTTTGGGTTACTGCGTTACATTATCATTATGATAAATGTTAATACTTGTGTGAACAAATATATATATATATATGTGTGTGTGTGTGTGTGTGTGTGTGTGTGTGTGTGTGTGTGTGTGCGCATTTTTTATTAATAATTTATAGTATATATAGTTGCTTATAAAAAGACTGTAAAATATAACTATTGCAAATAAACAAATAGAGTGTTGTTGGGATAGTATGGAGTCACCACTAAGGGGTTTGTTAAAATTGTGCTATGGAGTAAGATAAAATGTTTATAGAAAGGTTAAATGTCTTTAGAGTGTTTTAACATCTTACCCTTAAAGGCTTATCATGTAACTGGACTGCCATAATCAAATAGATAGAAAAATTATGGTTTATTTGGTGAGAGGTTTTTAAATGTTTAATGATAAACGCAACATGTAAAGCATTGAATGTCCATATAATAAATCTTTATAACTATAATGGGAGAATTTGTTGAATAATTATACTTAAAATTTCAATAAATATTGCATATATTGATAATCTTTAAATAACAATGTAATAAATATTTTACATAAAGAGTGTGTGTGTATATTATATATATATATATATATTATATATATATATATAGCGAGAGAGAGAGAGAGAGAGAGAGAGAGAGAGAGAGAGATTATTTCATATGAAGTGGTTTTATCCTATATTCAATATTAAAAAAAATGCTAAAAAAACGAAAAAGCAATCTTAGTTACACTTATTCATAGTATTAATAAAATAATCCTTCACCTATATATTAATATTATATATATATATATATATACAACATTGCAAAAACAAATATGGCTAAAGCAATTTCTATTTATGCTTATTTATAATATTAATACAAATAATAATTCACACTCAAAAAGTAGTAGTTAAAATTATAAGTGTGTGTATATATATATATAACAATGCGGGAAAATTTGGATTAAGAGATTAGAGGGAGGAGAATCAGGGAGTAGGTGAAATGGAATCTAGGGTTTCAATATCTTTGGGTTCTATGAACATTACGACCACCTTCATCTTTCATGGAACTTCTTTTTTTCTCTAGCTAGGTTTTATCTCATATTAGCTTGACTCTTAGGTTTGCATCAAATCTTTACATCTAGCATTGGAATTTTTAGGAGATACTATCCATGTGGGTGGGGCTTATGTATCATATGTGAACTCTCAAAACCTGAGTCATGGTCCACTCAAATTCTCTGAGATGCATGGAGCATTACGATAAGCCTTAGAATCTATTCCCCCAATGGGCCTCATCCAGAGATGAGTCAACACGATTTTAAGGCTTATACTCCACATTCAAAGAGGAAAATACTATGGAGAAAAAATCTCATTGATACATTTCATAGGTATTCTTTTTCTCTTGATCATTGATAATATTTTACCCTATGTATGTTGCATCACATCAGGGTTCTGTCTTGAACACAAAATCCTTGTTTTCCTGGGGTTTTCAAATTTTAAGTGGCATACCTTTATGGGTTCACAATCCACTAGTGGGCCTCTTCTCCCCTACTTTCTATGGCGACATAGAACAAATCCTTTCAATTTATATAATATATATATATATAATATATATAATATATATATATATATATATATATATATACATATATTAGTATATATATATATATAATATATATATATATATCCATATAATATATACAATATCTTATATATATATAAATATGATATAAACTCAATGGGGTTTCAGCCCCCTTCTGGATGAACAATAATCTCCTTAAAACAAAAAATTGTATAGGATTAGGGCTTACTTGTATCATTCTAGTGTTTACAATTTGAAGGGAAAATACTTCAAGATTTAAACTCATTTCAAGAATGCAAAAACACAAAAGACTAAAAAATTAGTCTTTGCACTAAGTTGCGAGGGGGGTGCACTTGGTTCAAGACCAACAGTTGGTCCATCCAACTCCTTTAAGGATACAGTTCAGGTGAAGGCACAAAACCCTACAAAGAAAACCAAAACATCCGAGGACCATACATTATGTATCAAATGGAGCAATCTCCATCCATGGACGTAAACATCCCTCAAGTATCCTCCCTATTCAAAACTCTAGATTCGAAATCCATTATTTGTAGGTTTAATGGCTTCTGGCCAAAACTAGAAACATGACATCAATGGGTGTTCTCATCATGGTCACCTAATTTTGAAATTTAGCTTTTCTCTAAGGGATTCTTTATGGTCCTATTTGATACACAAAAAGAATTGAATATTGTTCTAAATGATAGGCCATGGTTATGAGGCGAAGCTGGATTATCTTTTACTCTGTGGTTCCCTGGTTTTGATATGACCTCCATGGTGGTCACTTTTATGCTAGTTTGGGTTAGGCTCTCAAATCTTCCTCTTCTATTCTGGCACCATCAAGTCATTGAAGAGATTGGGAACAAACTACACAAATTTAAAAAAATGGACCTAGAAAGAACAAAAAAAGGAATACTTACTTTTACTAGGATCTATGTGGAGATAGATCTAAATAAAGGGTTGTGGAGATAGATCTAAGTAAAGGGTTACTAGATCATATCAATCTGAAGCATAAGGGTTTTTAGTGGTCTCAAATTCCTGACTATGAGAACACAACCTTCAGATGTAACTTCCAAACAAGACATCTCCAGAACTCATGTCCTATGGCAAAAAAGATCTCGAAAATAAAAAAGAAGCAGACAAACAGATCCAAAGGATGGTAGTTTAGTGATCTTACTCTCTCGGAGGAAGAGGAGGATGAAAAATACATAGATACAACTAGATAAAACCGAAGAGATTAGGGAGCGGGAGAATGTGATTTAAGTTGATTCTGCTCCTCCTACATAGCCAAGACTAGATCTTGATGAACAACAAGCCACAACTGGTTCGGGGGGTACCAAATGTGCTCATTTCTTAGAGGGTCCAGACTTTGATAAAGACCCCCATCATTTAGAGGCGGGAAAAGAAAGATAGATTTGGCTTTGGTTGATCCAGATCCTCATGGGTGGAAACAAATCCAAAGAAGAGAGGGAAAAAAAGAAAATTCCAGGTCAAAATGTTTCTTAAAATTACCTTTTTATTTCTTTTTTTCTTATCTATGCTTGATTGTACATGTTCATATCAACTTCTACCATGCATTGTTCTACTCACAATTGTATTAACATTCTCTAGTCATGAATCTCACAACATACACACTAAGTATGTCTACAAAATGTAATTTTTATTTTTATTAAGAAAATTACAATTGGTTCGGTACATATATATATATATATATATATAACTATATATATATATATATGTCAGTCATAATAATATAATAATAATAATAGACAATATCTTTTCATAAACAATTTTAAACATGACATACACTATATCAACACCTCCAATGTCTATAAACTAGATATATTTAAATATAATAGCCAACTCAAATACTTAAATTACAAAATTATGGTTTGAAATTTCTTTGAATTTTAACTTTTTATATTATTTTATTTTACTTCTCACTCATTGTTGAAGTTTCAAAAACCATATAATCATTAAATGTGTTTAAATTAAACACCTTGAATTATCTTAAACTTCTAATCATCAATAACCATTTTACTATATAATATTAAATATTTATTAATATTTTATAAAATCACTATTCACATTTCCATAAAATAAATAAATAAAACACAAAAATCTTTGATTGATCTTTATATTTCATTCCTGATTTGATCTTATCAATCAATATTAGCTTAAAGGTTTAACAACTCAAATAATCATTAATAACTCAAGTTATTTTTTATTAAATGTTTCATAAAAATCCCTATACACCATCTCACACCAAAATAAAGATGATATATCATCTCACACCAAAACAATTTTTATGCACTCACACCAAAATAAGGATGCTATATCATTTCACACCAAAACAATTGTGATTTGTAATGACTCTATATTATAGAAGTTTGGTAGGAAAGGAGTAGTTAATTTTTTATATCTTTATTGCTATATTTTATTTGAGGGATTGTAAATTATATATTTCTAGGGGATTGTAAATTTTAAGTTTTTTAATATATATTATTTTTTAATTTTTAAATATAAATAAATTTACATTTTGAAAAACTTTGAACATTTAACCTATTTCATAATTTTGATTTGGGATATAATTATATATTTTTAGGGATTATAAATTTTAAGTTTTTAATATTTTTTTTAATTTTTAAAAATATTTTTTAAGAATATCAAATAAATTTAGCATTTTGAAAATAATTGAACATTTAACCTAAAAAACAAGAAACAAACATTTAACAATTATACAAATACATATGTGTAACTTTATGTGGAAATAACTTTCACTATATAAATGTTTTGTTTTTAAACCTAGGCCCTCACAAATTAACATCTTGTTCGTTGGGAATCTATAATTACACTAAAGCTTTTTAAGGGGAAGGTGCTCTGAGGACTTTCGTCTCCTGTCCAGAGCTTATAAAAATATGCCATGTGCGAATTGTCATTTATTTACTGTTGTCAGGTTCCCTCTTCGATCAACTTTCAAGCTTATAAGAATATGACAAGTGTGGATTCTTGTTTATTCACTGCTATTAGATTCCCCTCCTCGATCAACTGCCCACCCAATATATTCATGGGACGAAAAAACTAGTCTCACCTCATTTGAAACTACATTCCGAAAAAATTAACGGCCCTAATTCCTTTGTTTCTCACTTTATCTCTTTGTATTTAAGGCTTTGTCCCTGATCATGTATGTGTTACTTTCCCGCAGACTGGTCCTATATATTCAAGAGAGCCCATGGTCAAAGTTGTTTCACTGCAATTTTTCCAAAAATTACATTTCCAAAATTTGCTTCTTACGTGCCATAACAATTTTGTGGATTTACTTGACTGAGAGTATGGAAAAAATCTAGTTGGATATAGGAATGAAGAGGTTAGCTTTGACAGCTAGCCAATCATACTACAAACAACCTAGACCAGTATACTACTAACAACTAGATAGTCAATATAGACTAATAACCATATACGCATAGACATAATTTGAGATACAAAAAAAATGAACAAAACTAAGAGTAATATTTCCTTAAGATAATTTAGCATGCCAAAATCTGATTTGACTCCTTAGTCCAAAATGATGACCAGTGAAGCAATGGAGTTGGCTTGGGGGGGAGGTTGTGCTGGTGAATTAATGACCCTAGGTCCTTCCTGGTTCTAGTTTGATTAAGTGTCTGAGTCTGGGACGATATAGCACTCAATGCTAGAAAACTGAGCAACTATGTCATCCAAGTTATATATGATGTCTCTAAGAATGCGTTTGATGTCTTCTTGACCTGCAAAAACTTTGAAGTGGTCTATATGCTTAACTTTGATGACCATGCTAAGAAGAGTTTCCATTTGGTGGTGATGAGAGATAGAGCGTAGGAAGTGGATCCTTCTCCTAAGAAACTTTCCTAGATCCAAAATCCATTTTAGGCTAGTGCCTCCAATGTTCGAGTTAGAGAAATGAGCTCTATCACCAAAATTGGGCAAGGCTTGGTGTAACGCTAAGTATTGTTATCACATGTAGCGTCATTTTATTACTCAAAATATACATCGGATTTAATTATCGCTTGTCAGGTTGGTGTAAGTTAGGTGTTGTTATCCCCTTGTGATTTCAGGTCTATACAATCACATGCTTTTGTGTGGGGCACCAATGGTTTCTTAAAAAAAATGGTGCCAGTATAGACAATTTTAGTGAAATATACATATCTCATTAATGCTTTTTTTGCCCAACAAATTTCTATAGTGTGGTTAAATATTTATATTCTAATTTTAAATTTAAAATATGATCACTTTATTATATTAATAACAATAAAATTTAATATATAAATAAAAATATAACTAAAAGAAACAATTGTAGATATACTACAAATTGTTGCACATCAAAATAGATTCACAATTTCACATCATACACTAACAATGCATCACATCAATGCAAGTTTGAAAACCTCAAGCATAATAAAATAACTTACATCCATATAATAATAGATTTTATATCACTAGATTAACTGTAATGTGCACATTTTATTATTCCTTCATTTGAATTTTTTTCTAATTTAGAGATAAATAGTAATAATAAATAATTGTATTCCATGAACAACAAATATTGAGCAAAATATAATAAGCTTGTAATCATATTCATCTGGATCTATGTGGTGCTTTATTTTATTTTTTGTTGATAGTATGGAGTGTTGGGACTAGTAATCAATTTTATTTGGATCCATGTGGTCTCTTACTCATATTTTGGTGTTTACCAGTTCATTAAAATACATTTATTTGACAATTTATCTATCCCATCATAGAAGATTTCTAAAAAAAAGGTCATCCTCACCATTGTTTTACGTATCATCATCACCATTGTTTCACAGACATTCTGGTAAGCTAACTTGGAATTTTTTCATAGAAGATTTCTAAAGAAGGTTATCCTCCCCATCGTTTCACATATCATATCACCATTGTTTCACGGACATTCCGGTAAGCTAAATTGGTATGTTTTGCTATGGTTCAGATAAAATGAAAACATCTGCATCGACAAACACCAAAACTTATACCTTTTATGAGCTAAAGTGTCTCCACTAAGCAAAGATATCCTCACCATTGTTTCACGAATTATCATTGGCATTGCCTTCTAGTAGGCTAACTTGGTAAACATCTGCATGAACAAATACCAAAATATGTACCTTTTATAAATTACTAAAGTGATTTTAATGAGCAAAATTGATAAATAGATATTCACTTCAATTCTTTTTATTATACTTGTAGTAGGCAGATATTGATAAATAGATATTCACTCCAATTTTTTTATTATATTTCTGGTAGGCAGTTATAAAATATTTATAATGTATTGATGTTGATATTAACTCTAAATTGACTAATTTTTTTTTAAACTTTTCCAAAGTTTAACATTATAAATTAGAATGTGTTATTTTTAAAATAATATTTAAACTTTATTTTATCTTAAATACTATTGGATAAAATCTTTTAACTCTTATTATATAATGATAGTATATGTATTACTTTGTACAATCCATTCCTCTTTTCTATATAGCAATCACTTTATACTATGTATCCATATTTTTTTTTGTTTTTCCTCACGGTAAAATTAATACATTTTAATAACATAAATACCTCGTTAGAGTGAAGTGCAAAGAGCGACCTATAATACTTAGTTGGCCATTTATATTTTTTGGTTTTTCGTCACGGTAAAATTAATACATTTTAATAACATAAATAACCCGTTAGACAGAAGTTCAAAGAGCGACCTATAAGTAGTTGGCCATTTATATTTGAAGGCGTATCATCATTGACAATAACCATTAGTCTTCTCAGATAAATATAAGGTGAAGCATGTGGGACCAGACACTCTACGAAGGGGCGAATCCTATTTCCACCTCTATAGCATTATAAATGCTATAGAGGTACAGTTTTGGGACAGTCGCTGTCAATCTATGTGGCATTTCCCGGCGATTGGTTTCCGATTAATATGGTGTAAGGCGTTGCTGTTCTGTTCATCATATATCACATGCGCATATATCACATGCCCCCATATATATCACATGCCCCGCCATCATATATCACATGCGCATATATCACATGCCCCGCGATCCTGTACTTCGGCGCCGCGGATCAACTACCATTCCTTTTACATTTATTGATAGAAAGTGCAGGTTGTTCTGATCCGTGTGACAGGAGATGAGGATCACAAGATCAGTCGTCGATTAGAAGTAGAATTTGGACGGTAGAGATATGTGGGCGCGTAATCGAAATTTGAATTAACTAATAAATTAAAAAAAACTGCAATTGTAAATAAAAAGGAACTTGATTCTACAACAATGAAAAAATCCTTGTTGTGTGTATGAAGTTGCAGAGCAGATGCAAAGTAAAAGAGATGGAGTTTGACGAAAGATCAAAGGAACTCGATTCTACAACAATTGTGTGTATGAATTTGCACAGCAGATGCAAAGTAAAAGAGATGGAGTTTGACGAAAGATGGAGTTTGCCAAAAATTGCAACGTTGTAATTTTCTCACTGTATATCTCGTGTTATCACAATCACTTAGAATACGGACCCACGTTTTTGCAAATAAAAAGAAACGGATTTTGTTGTGTATGAATTTGTAGAGCAGATGCAAAGTAAAAGAGATGGAGTTTGACGAATGATGGAATTTGCCAAAACTGCAATGTTGTGATTTTCTCACTGTATATCTCGTTACCACAATGACTTAGAATACGCACCCACGTTTATGCAAATAAAAAGAATCGAATTTTGTTGTGTATGAATTTGCAGAGCAGATGCAAAGTAAAAAAGATGGAGTTTGCCAAATCTGCAATGTTGTGATTTTCTCACTGTATATCTCGTTATCACAATCACTTAGAATACGCACCCACGTCACTTAGAATACGCACCCACATTTATGCAAATAAAAAAGAAACGCATCTAACTCTAGCTACTATTTCTGAAGAAAGAGTGAGTTTCAATGTGAACGCAATTTTTCAGGACACTAGAGATCATTGGAGATACGAGATCATTGGAGATACATTTTATTAGATTTATAATTGAATAACCAAATTAAATAGGCATTAATATTATTTTAAAATCTTCTCAATTTAACGTCTAATAAATTAAACTGGTCACTCAATCTAAACTCTCTGGAATAATCATATGCATGGCTACGATATTTTTGCTAATTTTTATTGGGTGGTGTTGTTGATTTGAGCCGTTGAGTGATTATATAATTAATTAACAACAATGCACTGTAAAAATTCCTTAATACTTAAATTCAAAAGAGTGAAGGTAACTCTATTTGAATGGTTTATGAGGCACAATACTTGCTAAGGTTTTGCAAATGGGGTAGCAACCTAAGTGCGCTTGATTGTGGGGAAAAACTCCACAGTTCAGCGTCCTTGATCTAGAGGGCTATTTGGGATGGGTGACCTCCCATAAGTCTTGGTTACCGAGTGCAAGCCCCGGGAAGTGACGAAAGACGCTATATAAAAAAGTTGTAACCTTAAATAATTTCATATTAATAATAATAAAATAATAATTATATTAAAGGAGAAAACAGATATAATTTATTTAAAATCTCTCCTCTCTCTCAATATAATACTATATCGTATACTTACTATATACTACTGATAATTATGCACCTTCTTAACACAGTTGAATCCCAAAAAAATGATATCTAGTAAATTAAAATTTATATTAAATGTAAGTGAGTTTAATTAACATGTTTTGAAATCATATTAATAAAATTGTTTAAAATAATTGTTAAAATATATTATCATATCTTTTTATAAAGTATAAAAGATTCTATTAAATTCGTATTAAGAGGAAAATAACAAAACACTTTTAAGATAAAATTGTACTAATAAAATATTAATAATGAGGAAGGCACAAACTTGAAATCTTTACTATTAACAAATTAATAAAGCAATAGAAGGGTGAGTCAAATTCTTTTTTAAATTAATTTTTTCAATCCATAAAAGATAGTATATTTTGATAATTAATATTATTTTTTATTAATGTTACAACTATATAATAAATTATTTAAAAAATAAATTTTATATTATTTTAATAATATGATACATTATCTAATTTTAAGGTCATAAACAAGTTAGACACCAAATTAGTGTATGAGACCCCTTGTTTTTGTCCATCCCTTGTTTTTGGGACAAGGGATGCACCTTTGCACAAATATTTGAATGCTAAAGCCTATGAAGGCATCCCCTCTAGCTTTGAACCTTTGCCCTCTTACTAGGAAACACATGCTCTTAACCATTAATAAACAAATTCATAAATTATAGATTAATTGTTTTGTTTGGTGTTTTTTCTCTAACAAGTTTTAGGGTTGACAATAGAAACCACCTTGTAAAAATTAAATTGTCAAGGAGTGTCCAAAATTCATATAATCCATTTATCATTAGATGAAATAAATAACATATGCAATATAAAAATTAAAATATTAAAGAAAAATATAAATATACAGCTTCCCTTTTATTATTATTACTAATATATTTTTAAATAGATATTGTAATGTGAATACATATATCTACATAGTTATTTGTATTTTTCTTATCATAAATATATATACAATTATTCAATTTTCAGGACCATATTATATTTTAAAGTGATTTTTTGTTATTACTATTATGTATTTAAATTTATTGCAAAAAAATTTCTTCTTCTTCTTTTTTTTTTAATTTTTTATTTTTCTTTTGAAATTCAAAGTTATACCACATCATCATGAGTTTATAATATTTTTTTAAATCTTTATTATAAAGAATGAAAATTATCTCGATTTCTTTCGTTAA
>APFE030624948.1:0-16696 GCA_000404065.3 Pinus taeda | reverse complement strand
ATCATCTCACCGTTGTCTTTTGCACCTTTCAGATGGATCCATCATCCACACCGTATATTGGTCATGCTGACGGTATGAGTCACTTCTCCAGGAATCTAGCCTCGGCAGCCTGGTCCATTTTTACCCCCTTACATACGTTATTCCTTTCGAACGACATGTGCATTGGATCTGCCACCAATAACCAGGTCGAATATGATGCAGTGATAGGTTTGTTAGTCGATGCCCTCGCTCATCGCATCCTTCATCTTCATGTTCATTTAGATTCCTTGCTACTTGTCATGCAATTGAATGATGTGTATCATGTGCATAACCAAGTCATATTTAGAAAATACCTACGAGTTAAGCTGTTGGTACGTGAATTTGAAACCATTACTTTCAGTCATGTTCCTAGAGCCCAAAATAACTATGTAGATACCATTGCAAATAACATTCTAGATTGGCATTTGTCACATGTATACCACAAAATACAACCATAAAACACAACACATGGCGAACCATCATCGTCATATCAAATGCATAATCATATTTAGTATCACATAAACATATAAGTATTTGGAGTCTACCTCTTTAAATACATCCAGTACACCCATAGCATACTGGGGGGGCACATAGGCCCCTACATCTCCTTTGGAGGATCTCGTGCCAAGTTGGGCCGAGATACTTGAATCCCTTTTTTGAGCACTCAGAACACAATGGTGCTCCACAAACTCCTCCTGCTAGGGGGCATCATTCCCACCTTTGCATGCTAGATTTTTATCACATATGTTTGCGGGCAGTATCCCATGTTTGGGGGCATGATGGTTTTCCCTTGGCCATCTTCTCAATTGATTGAAGTCTCGTTCTAGATCCCACTGGATCCAGGTATGGTCGATTATCCTCCCATTCCTTGGATAGTTTGTCCTGCCGGTCTCTTCGGTGAGCCATATGCACATCGCATATCGTAGATGTTTGATACCATATCTTCAAATATTCTACTCTATTCCTCATAGTCCCCATGTTCGACTTAGTGGGTGAGAATGATTCTAGACCTCCTTTAGTAGTTCATTCTCGTTTTTCCCTTAATTCTTCACCAGGAACCATCGTTCCAAGAAGCATTAAGGCCATAGGCAAGTAAGGCCACTTGCCTTAAAGACGTAGATCCCGATTCTGATGGTTGGTTTGTTCGCTATGATCTCCATAAGATTTTGGGCCTTCTCCTCCTCTCAAATTGGAGGGAAAACACCCTTTTATAGGAAAACCCACAGTTTTTCTGTTGCACATTGCGACCAGAACGTAGCTCAGTTTGAAGAACCGTCAGCACCGTTGGAAAGCTCTACTGGAGTACTATAATGGGTCATTCTCAGTTTTTGATGATTTGGCACTTCACCAGGAAGCCACTTTTCCAAGAAGCGTCACTTCATCGCCTTTCCAAATCAAATTTCTTCATAAAGCGACACTTGTACTTTGAGGTCCACCTCCTCTTAATACTTGTCGTACCATGTGTCGATTTTCGTCATGAGTAACCATCATTTACTCATGTTTTTGATGGTCCCCACCGAGCTTATTCTGTGTGGCAGCGTCATTGAGTCACCCTTGTTCAAAGCATCCACGATGAGTCACCCTTGCATCCATGGAGCCATCCATATTTGCATACTGTTCATCCTGTGTTGCCCATTTTGGCTTCCAGTCATACTGTCCCCATCCCCTCTGGAGTTGAGTTAGTTGCTGCCAGGTCAACCATGCTCTTTATGCTCTAACAAGGGAAGTTGTCTGTTTGTCCTGCAGTCCCACATTTTCCATTGTCCTTGGTGTCAGTCTATCAATCACATTACTATTTTCCCTTGTGCCTTAGTTGAGGATCCTCATTGCCTCACCTATCGCGGGCCCTATTCTGTCGACATCAACTCTTTCATTCTAGAAGAACGGCTTAGAGGGCGTGTATCTTGGTTCCTGCTTCTATTCTTGTTCGGCGCCTCTGATCGAGCAGAGGGACCCATTATTACACTTTGACTTTGACTTGGTTGTTTCATGTCCGTGATTCATACACTTGATGGTCCAGTGATGTAGCAGATTGTACCAGTGATTCCCAGGTATGTGTGAGATGTTTCAGACCCCATGAGGGGGTGGCCCTTTAGGTAGCCCCCCACATGCCCGGATGCATTCCTATTATGCTACAGCCTCAGACGCAGTTCCGTAGAGTTGATAGGTTCAGTTCTTGCCGATCGCAGTGTTCACAGCGTGCACGTCTCCTTCTGATGATCTATTCAGTTTTGTAGAGCCCTTCCCTGTTCAACATGGCTTCTCCGGTTGTTCTACCCTCCCTCCCACCCATTTTTTGAGGGAAGGGCTATTATATCCCATGTACTTAGACATTATTGTATTCAGTCCTGACTCATATTTTTCTAGGTGCATTATGTATATGGGACACATTGTATTATTTTCTGGCTCTATTAGGCCAACATGTCATGTACCATTCAACATATACTTCATTTCTCAGTTTTATGTTTTTGGGCGCACCATTATTTTTGTACTAAGTTATCTCGGCAGTTATGGGTATGCCTCCCCCGCCTCATTGAGGTCCGATACCACAACATAAAAGGAGACTTGCATTAGTCTCGCCCCCTCTGTTCCTATCCTCTTTCACTTCAGCTTTATTGGTCTCTCTCTCTCTCTCTCTCTCTGCGACTGCACTGTGTTGTCTAGTGATTGTGTCTTTACAACGTACTTCGGTCATATGTTTTGCTCCTAACACTCGTACGTTGGGGGGAAATCTATTATCACAAAAAAATTGATCATCTAGCTTAATTTACTAGATGGATCGAAGTACACCATGTAAAGCCAATTTTACCATTGTAAAATTGCTTTCACTGTGAGAAATTACTTTATAAACCACCTTTGTTAAATAATTTATAATTAAACCCATGAAGAATAATTAAATAAATCACTATTTATTTGACTTTCTTCTAGGAATAATTAATTAAACCATTGTTAAATTATTATTCCGTCATATTTGACTCAATTATGAAAAAACAACTGATAAATTATTAATTATATTATTTTCTAAGAAATTTAATTAATTATTCACAATTAATTTTATATTCCTTGTCAATTTGACGTAAATCCCATTGGGAATAATAAATAAACCATTATTTGTTTATTATTCCTTAACCAATTGTCTGAGATTGATAAATAAATCATATTTATATTATTTCTAAATAAAAGTTTAAAATACTTTTCCCTCCTAACCAAATAGTAAAAGTATTCCAAGTGGTTATTCCAAGAATGGGGTTAATAATATTTTATTATTGCTCATTATTTGAGGATAACTCAATATTTTGTTATAAATATAAGGGTTTTCCATTCATTATTCACTTTTGATTATTTTCATTGTTGCACTCACTGCTGCAACTTTGATTATTTTCATCGTTGCACACCATTTTTTGTTGGGTTTACACATTATAGAGAGAGAGACTCTACACAAGCTGAAGACGTTTGAGGATAGCCAAGAACCCATTCCATAGAGGGGGACTGGTAACATTTATTTGATCCCTTCATAGGTGTTATAATAAAATCTATTCTTTGTATATCTTGTTTCCATTGGATGATTGAAATTATTAACTTATTACTGTTTCTTTTTGCTGTTTAACTATGATTGTGGCATAGATCAAGACTTTGGCAGGTTTTGTTTCTATCAGTTGCTGCAGATCTACAATGTTTAGTAGCCATTTATACTGTTGAGACTGTTTGTCATCCATAGTCTTAAGTGTTTTCTTTTCGTACATCTTTGAAAAGAAAACACTACAACACCAATAGCTAGGGCAAGAGATTTTATGGATGGAACACAAGCGGATGCCCACCAAACTTAGAGCATAGGTAGCCTAGACCCTAAGCTTCATGTTTGGGCTCTCGAATTCCCAAAAAATCACCTTCCTAAAATTTTGATGCAAGCCCTAGATTTCCACCCTACCTTTAGGGGACCGAAATTTAGAAGGAGAATAGTATGGAGAGAAAGAGGTTTGATCACCAAATGGCTTGGACCAATGCCTTGTCCTTTGGGCATATGGAATACTAGATGCTTTATATTAGCCAAAATCATCCTCAAGGAGGTCAAGAATTGATGCCCTAGCTACCAACCCTTAACAATTACCCACTCAAGAATTATGGGATTTCATGGAGAAAAACAATATTTCATCCACTAGGAAAATTCATCATTTGCCATACAATGAGTAACATGTTACACATGCAATTGTCAACCAAATAACTTTCGAAATTATCTTCAATAAATTAGGGCACAATAACATGAACCTAATTGTAGCGATTCCATACATTAGACATTCCAAAAGCAAAAATTCAATATAAAGCACTTACAAATGACAACATGATATATCCATCCATAATTCAAGAGATAGCCCCAAGGAAGATCAAATTTCAGTGCCAGATATCGAAATGCATCTTAAGATCATCCACTAGCCAACCAAAGAAAAAATGCGAATTTGCCAAGAAGGCTGAAATTCCCAAGTGTGATGATGATCTCTCACAAATGAACCTAAGTTCTAGTTATATGAGTCCTCCTAAATCGAATTTATCCTATTAGCCCCCAAAATATTATAATAATGAACAAGATACATGCCTTGGTCACAATCTGACTAAGTAGCTTTTACAAATTATGAATTAGCCATCCCAATGCTAGCTGTATTGATGATGTCATGCTAATGTAGGGCTGTTGGAGGGCCACGTTGAGTCCTCTAGGTACCAAGATGTGACAGAGGGCTTTATAAATCAAAACTAGGGTATACCCCCTAATTCTCCATGCAACTCATCATGTGGGGCCCCAAAGTGGGTTTTGGGGCACAAATGTTGATCTCATTGGTCCCCTGATGATAGAATAGCTTGTATGATGCTCCAAATAAGGGTTCTGCTAATGGTACTTGCCCACCCATGTCTTGAGGGTGAGACAAACCTCCTCTAGGCCTTGGATCTGCCACTCCATATGGTATGCCGACTGGGCACACTGGTCCAAGTGCATCATCTTGTGAATAATGTGGGGAAATAAACAAATTTTTGAAGGTGCTGAGGCTGCCCATTGTGTGAAATGATGCTCTGCACATGATGGGAGTCCCATGGCTCTCAACGCATCCCCTGGGGTGTCAATATGATCCTTTGGTGGACATGGGCCCCTATTAAGTTGCCCAACCCATGATGAAACTACCTTGCCAATTACATATAAGATCTAATGCGCTTCCTCACCATTAGGTACAATAATTCATTAGTGCATCTAAGTGAACCAAGCTTGTCAGTTAAGGATAAATTGAGGCTTCGTAGTGGGCTTCCCTTCCAAATTTGGGGCTTCAAGCTCGTAATAGTGTTACCTCCCTAGGTAGGAGTGATTAATAAACAACTCTATAAAATGTTCTCATCCCCTAAGGGCAAAGACAGGTCTTTGGTACATCCTTCAATTAATAGTGTCATATGAATGATGATGAATGGATGGGGACATAGGGATCTTTAGGCCAAATGCCATCATGGGTTCTAGGATGACAATAATGAGGGATGCCCACATATTTGGGTTTATAGATGTAAGAGGGAGCAATTGTGGATACATGAGTTACCCTGGATTTTTATTTTCCACCCTTCTTCATTAACCTTTTGCCTATTCTTGATTTTTTTTGTATTATTGCTCGGGGCTCTGGGAAATGAGAGCATGCTGTGTATGATGTAAGCAATTAGTACCCCCTTAAGGTGGGGTAGTTCATTGCCCACCAGGGGTTGGGATGTGCATGGTTCCTTAATTATGTGGGGGCACTTATAGGGCCCTAGGAACTAGGGTGATGGCCATAATAAGGGGTAGAGCTCATGTTTGGATTTTGCCCATGTGCTATATTAATGTCCCGACCACCTTTTGCATTTTATAATATTATTTCTTTTGTTCTTTGCTAGTGGTCATGATATGCTTTTAATGTTCTTTTCGCTGCATCAACCTCTGGGGCAACATTTCCAGGCTCGACTCAGACATGTGGACAAAGGGAGGGGGTGTGCCAGTGCCTTGTGGACCTAGTGGTCATGTGGACCCAAAGAGGAAAAATGATGAAATAAGGCTTGTAATGCGCGGAGGGGAGTGAAAAATGTGGATCGGGAAAACATGACCACGCCACCAAAATCAAGAATTCCCAGGTAGTGTCCTTAAAGCCATAGGCGAATAGGGGAGATCCCAGGGGACTAGGATTGAGGATTAACCACCCATTTAAGGTGAGGGAACAAAACTATGGTCAAAGCCCTTCCTTCTTCCAGGTTACCAAATTTTGTCAGGGGCCGCTCGTTGTCAGCTGAAGAGAGATCTAGGAGGAAAATTTCTCCTACGGAATCACCCACTTTTGGTGGGTAACAAGGTCCATGAAGGGTCCATGGAAGAGACAAATATCTCTATAGCAACTTTTCTTTCTCATTTTTCTTGTTAATGATGATTATGTTAAACATACAAGACATTCCCTTCTCAATAGGTTTTCCAGATTTTTACTGCTGCTTTGAAAACCACCATAAAACTTTGGTTCTAAAGAGATTAGGTTCAAATTTCAGGTTAAGAAGGTGATTGAATAGAAGTTTATTCAAATATTTAGTATCGTATCTGAGTCACTACTATCTGATTGTTTTTGCATTGCTTGAGGTTGGGATGGTGGAAGGACTGACTTGACTGAATCCTGGAAACCCATGTACAATATGTAAAAGCTGAGATAATCAGAAAAATGAGAAAGAACAAGAGCAATAACCACGAGGATCAACCCTTTGAAATGTCGCATTTTCTATTTTCTTGACACAGAGGCTTTGCTGCTTGTAATTTTGTCATGGAAAGTACATATTTAAATCGCCATAAACCCAAATTGAATCCCATCATACAAAACACATGTTTTGAGCTGTAGCTTGTACAACAGATTTAGATTTGGTGCAATAAGAAAATAGTGGATGGGAAAAATTATCATATTGTCTAATCATTATTGTCCATGATTGTCAGAGCTGAAGATATATGCTCGGATTATCCCTGAGAACTGTCCAAAATGTCCATCAAATCTGTTTGGGACGTCCATGAAATCTATTTGGAATGTCTTGGGGACAGCCAACAAGTCCCGAAGAGCCCGATGTTGTCCCCAGCTGTTTGGGGACGTTTCCTAAGGGTTCACAAGTCCCGGGAATGTGGGCACGCAAGATATGCAGGTTTTTTTGTGGGGGACACGTCCCCATGCAACATAGTAATTAGCAGCATTCAACCACTTGAGCTAACCAATTGGCATACTCTATAAAAACCTTTGTTCATAGCAATTGTAGAAAAATATACATCAATGAGTGGGAGATGTGGGATTTGATAGTCTATTAAAATGAAGTCATTACAATGATGTGAAGTCATCAATTACTTTCCTTTTTTTTTGGAAAATACATCATATATTTACAGAAGAACATTTACATCTCTTTTATTCGTACATTAAGTAATTGATCTACCTAATTAACACATTAAGTAACTCAGCTACCTAATTAACATATAGACCATCACTTAATTCCAATGACAATTTATTAACCTATAGTTGGGTCATGTAAAATATATGTGACCTCTAGTACACATTAAAATTCGACTCTTAGTATTGAAAGAGTTGATACTTCAACAGCCCCCTTAACGTGAAAATACTAATTTTAATTATCTACTCAATTCAAAAGTTCAAAAACATTTTATTTTTATTTTTTTTGCAAAGGTAACTACCAAAGTTTTGAAGACCATATATGGGTCCTCCACCATCTATCAGTGCACTTGTATAACCAGCCATGGTGCTTCTTGCTTCTCCATGATGGTGACTTGGTTACATGTTGTATCCTTTGTTTGTCTTTATCCCCTGATTTCAGCACTTCATCAGTGCTATATCAAAATGTCATATCCCTCTACGATGGTGACTTGGTTACATGTTGTATCCTTTGTTTGTCTTTATCCTCTGATGTCAGGATTTCATCAGTGCTCTATCAGACTGTCATATCCCTCATATTTTAGGGAGAATTCCACCAAATCCACATAAGTAATCTTCCAACTCAATTAGTTCGTTGTCTCTTTACATTGATGGGCAGAATTTAGTTGGATTCACTTTGGTGATTAATCAAATTGAGCATTCCAATTTCTGCACCCTTTGCCTGAAGTATTTTTTAGAGTCCACCAATAGAAAGTAGGCTATGGGGTAATCATCTAGCATGAGTGCCTCTATAGAATAAAATCTTCAAACTCTTTTCTTTTTGTACAGTTTCTGAGCAGGGAAAATTTTAAAGATCCATACTAATCTTTAAGTGTGGAAACTTTGGCGAATTTTACTAATTCTTAAATGGCAACCATAAAATGATTGGCTATATTTTTGTAAAAATATTAAAGTTTCTGAGGATTTTATATTGTTTTTTAGAAAACTTTGGTGATTTTTGGAGTAAAATGCTTTTATGTTAGAAAATTTGGGCAAATAAAACGAAAATTGGCGAATCATTTCTTGGAAATAAAATTAACCCATGGACAAAATGTAGCCCCTCAAGTTTCCCCTGCTTCTCAGCAATCTTAGAGGTTTTGTAATGACCACGTTGTCCTTGATAAATTTTTGTTCATTAAATAACAATTTCCATAAATAAACTCCCCAAAACAAAGAAATACCTCTTGATCGAATTCTGGAATTTATCCATTAGAGATTGAATATCTGCTAAAAGGTTCAGATTTTGCTATGGTAAGACATGGTTTTCGAACATTTGTTTTTCCTCATTTTGGGTATGCTCTCTCTGGATTTCTGTTCTGACAAATTTCATGAATTTTTCTACACACTGCTGCTGCATGGTCTGCGAAAGAAAGAAAAGAATCTCGGCTTCAAACTTCACAGGATTTGTCTGCAAAAAAGGGCTGTTAATTAAAATTCTGTATGCCATTTTTGTTGTATCTCATACATGTTGTATGCGGGTTCATAGTGACAATTTTGATTGTCTCAAAGCAACATTTGAGATGGAGTCTGCAAATACAAAGCAAAATATTTTTTTAGCTATACAAAAAGGGGAAAATATATTTAATAGCAATGTTCCACAGGGATGCATCATGTAGGGTAGGGGACATGCTTCCCATGTTTCCCATGCTTCCGGGACGGGAGGACACCTGGGTAAACATTTCCCCATGTCTTCTTTACATGATAACTATTAATGCTTAGCTTGTTAACATTAGTGTGTCTTCTTTTATTCATTAAATAACTAACATAACAAAGAGACAAGAACACAATAAGTTGGCATTCTGCCAGGGCCAAAACCTCTCCCTCTTGGAGAGGAAAACCCGCATAAAATTCTTCTTATAGAGATTCCAATTGACGAACACCAAGACCATGACCCTTGACTAGGTGAGCCACTCCAAGACCAAGCCACCAATCCTCTTCCTCATACTGTTGAGATCATCGTCGTCACTGCACCATTGAGATATCCATCACTGCTGCAACATCACTGAGATATTCATGAGAGCAAGATTGCTGCACCATATCTCTATCTTCACTTAGTTCTTTACTGCTTACTGAGATCATCATTATGTAGATGAGGTTTCTATGATGAGACATGTATATAGATACATACATGAGACTGCTGCATCGAAGTCCTCGTGTTAATCCTTTATGCCTATGATGACACCTTGATGTACATTGAGATCCTTCCTCTTTGTTGAGACTGTGATCATTATTGTTACCATGACTATGACAACATAGAGAACTTCATCGAGTGTGTGACTGTGTTCAGAGATTATCCTCATATTTGTCATGCTGTGCATACACTACTGTGATATTTATGCCGAGAGTGTGTACTCTTATAATCTGTGTCCGAGAACCATAGACCCTTTCCTCAACCGAGATTCTATAATAAAGTCTTCCTCCGAGATTCTTGTAATCTTTAACTTGATCGAGATTTCTGAGAGGAATGCGAGGGTATTCATTGTGGTTATCATCGAGACTGCCTTCTCCGAAGTCAGAGTAATGCGAGATTCTTTAGACTGTGATTACTCATTGTAATCATCACCGAAAACTTCAGAGACATCCGAGTCTTGTCTGCTTGTAATGCGGATACTTTCCACGCCTATATATAGTAGTTAGTCTCCATAAATAAGCCGACATGACTACTGAACCAGCGTGTCACCTTTTATGAGCCGACTTGACAATTATATGACTATTTCTTCATTGTTTGCTGGCAGTCTTCTTCTTTGGAGGATGGTGCTTTTCTTGGAGGGCTACTTGACACTAGGTTGACCCATATTCATGCTTAAGAAGAGCTCTTTAACATGACTTTGATTCTTTGACTTTTCCAGACCTATGGAATGAGCAAGAAACTCATTCGATAATTTACAAAAATAATGTTTCTTTTTCTTCACAAGTACAAAGATTAAAGTTACATTTACACGTACCGAACCTAGTTACACTTTTTTTCAACGCCCCCTCTTAACTAGGGAGGTATTTACAATGCTACTTGGTGATTCTCAATCTGAATAATTTCTCATAGATGAATCGGATTGGTAACCCATCTGTATAGCATCATAGTAACCAACATTGTTTATAGCAAGGCCTTGACTAACAACTCTATCTCTCATAAGATTAGATCACAATGTTGGCGAGACGAATGATTTATAAACACCTTTATCATTGTCTCTCAAGGTACATACCCACCCGGGTGTTCACTGAGTATGACCTTCTAGGACTATTCTTATCTTGGGTTCCCAACCCTTAAAGAATATTGCTCCTTTTGCCTACTCTTGTCTTGGATGCCCTACACATCCTCAAAGAGCATCGGATGCCAGATGATTACTCAAGCCTCCATTCTTGTCTTGCCTCCATTCTTTCTTCCCAGGTGAAGACAAGAATGTTGTGTCTATCATGTGTCTTCATTTCCATTCATGGCCTTCACCTAGACTTACGGTTGTTAGTCCTGGTCTAGTGCATGACACATGAAATAGAAAAACAAATTGTCACTCCTTTGTAATTAGGAGTGATCTAATTCAATCTCCCTCTTGATCAGGGACATGTCAGAGCTCCCACTTAGCTAGGGACTCTTCTATACATCAACAACTTCTTCTTTGTGGGTCTTTCAATTGCTTGATCAACTTCTCTCCTTGATGTCATGGAAGTTAGTTGAGCTTCTTTCTTGTAGGGCAACAACCATCGATCACTTTCCTCCTTAGTTCATCATGTCATTCCTTTCTTCATGGAAAGTGGCCTTATTCATATCTAGAACCTTCGTCATATGACTACTTCTTTCTCATCATGTTTCTTCCATTCATCACATGAATGCTAGTTGTGCTTGTAAGTAGGCCTGCATGAACTTATCTAGATATTATTCAAGAAATCAAATATATCATTAAATCAAATCGTACCTTACTAGGTGGCTCTTCATTATGGCATCTTTCTGTAGGTATCAACATCCTGCATTCATGTTGACACATCTCCCAAAGATATCCATAGTTAAGGGTCTTTATATTTTCTATCAAAGTCTTCATATATTTCCGGTAGATTTTCTAGTCAAGTCTTCTTGATCTTGATTCTTTTTGGATGTTGATTTCTTTCATCAGGGTTGCATATCGCACGTTCTCTTCCTTCCTTACATATTCCCAGGTGTCTTTTAGAGTTTTCTAATCAGAGTTATGTAATTGTAGTCAACCACCTCATATTTCATATAAGGACATATTCTGTTGATTCTATGTTGCATGAAACTTCTAGGAACCCAACGTTTCGGGCCATTCCTGTACCCGTACTTGAAACTCCGAAACTTGGCCGAAACTCAGTCAAAACTCGACCATCATATAATCATCTATGAGAGTTAATATAGACTTGTTTTTCCTTCTAAATTGTCATCTATGGGTCTTATTCCCTTTTTTCTTGCAAAGATAATGTGTTATTCACTTATTTATTTATATATATATTTTTTATATATACATATATGACGTTTCAACTTTCAGCTGATGTTTCGACCGACTTTTCCATTTCTGGGAGGTGACATTTCTAAATATACCTATTTCGGACACTCCGAAACGTTTTGGTGTTTCGTGCAACATAGTGTTGATTTCATCTGGTGTGACTTATGTCTTTCTGCATCCTTTCAAAGGAGGAGATCCTTTTCCCTTAATCGTGCTTTTCAAGATAGAAGTATTGATTTGCAACCATGCGACTTGACATTATAAAACTTAAATACAAGTATACATACCTCATTTTTACGTTTAGGTTTTCTGGGCTGCTTTTAGCAGCTTCCTTGATTGAAAGATCTTCAACCCCTTGAACTGCTCTTACGTCATCACATCATTATTCATGACCTCCATAGGTTGGAGTTTCTATTGAAACACTTGCTTCATCCTTGGATCAACGAATCTTTTAGTGAAGAATCCATTATAGAATATTGAGGATCTTAAAGATCCCTATTTAGCAGATGTTTCCCTTTTGTTGCATGATGAGCATTCTTCAAATGTTTGAGTTCTACAAAGTTGTTTCCTACAACTTGCCTTCTTTCATAGCAACCCTAAGTTGTTCACTGAGGTATCTTACTTATCGTCATGATCATAGTCACCCTTGTGATGATGTCACGAGATCTTGTTTCTAATACTTCCATAATGTTGCACCACATCCTATAATATATTGTAGTCACATTCTGTGTAGGATCTAGGAGCCCAAAAAGAGACTTATAGGGAGACTAATTCAATGAATTCTACTCCCTCTTACCATGGGCTTTCATCCTATCCAGTGACATGAATTTTCACATAATGTTCATAGTTTCTCTACCATCTTTCCTAATGTCTACCTTTATGAATTCAAAGGAGACCTTGTTCAATGACTTTGCTCATCGATGAGGACCATAACTATCGTCCTTATTTCATGCAAGGACCTTTTCATGAGGATTATGACTATCCTCTAGCATTTCCATTACCTTGCAAACCAAAGTCATTTAACCAAAAATTGATTAAACATGAGAGATACTTACTTGGCATGTGAAGAGGGGATCTTCACCTTGATGCTTCCTTTGCTTGAGTTGCTAATCATGAACCATATCCTTTTACCAAAACTTCTTCATGACATTTGTGATCTTGTCATCAGCGAAACTGCTTTGTGATCTTGAGATCATCTTGACATCTAATTCATCTTCAAGGTGTTTTTGACTCCTATATTTGACATGCTAGTGATACTACCATCTCCAAGTGGACCTTATTACACTCAACATCAACAAATTCATGCTCTGATCTGAGCATCATGGTATTGAGATCATGTTTATAGATCAGATTCGAAACTTTGACAAGTATATTGATACTGTACCGAGACAGTGATGTCCATGAGTGTTGTTCATTCGAATTGTGCACTGTGTTGTGAGCCCAAACTTGTCACTGAATTCATCACTGTGTTTTTATTGAGATATGTATTGGATATCTGCTTTTTGACCTATCGAGATCATGGCTGTCTCTTCATAGTTTTTATTGAGATCATAAGTTATGCACCTTGACCGAGAAGGTAAGTTGCGTTTATCATGATTGCACAGAAATATTTACCAAGGATGTGACTGTGATCACCAAACCTGCCTTCTTTTCCTGAGTTTCTGAGCACCAACAATATTTTGTTTGCTTGCGATTATAATTTATGCCAAGATAGAAATGTCTCCTTGTATCGAGGACTTGTATGGATCCGAGATCCTTAATAACTAAGCATCATAAGTAGAATTGGGATCACCATGATTATTTCCATCGAAATTGAGTGATGCTGTAGGATGTTTGAGACCATCATTCTTATGCCGAGAGGTTACTGACACAGAGATGTCTGAAGACTTGTTAGTGTATCTCTCCATCATGAGCATGTAGTGACAACGTTTCGTATGTTGAGCACTGCGATCATGAGACAATGATTGTATTGATGCCAAGATTGTACAGAAATCATAAGAGTGTTGGGATAGGGTATTCTCCTCTTTTACTGAAACAAAGTATCCATCGAGTTCATATACTGAGGTATTATACTTTGCTGTGCTCATCAAGACTGATGAGGAGTTTGAACATGTCACTGTTCTGTGTCATTGAGAGCCTGTACCATTCGATTAGAGTGATCCGAAGTTCTGTTTGTTGTTTTCTTGTTGTAGACTTGTTCTTTCAATGTCTCTTTTCTGCCCTTCCTTAGACTGTAACCATAGCTCTGATACCATGTTTAAGAATCTAGGGCACGGGGTTAATGAGATTCCTTTTTACATGATAACTATTAATGCTTAGCTTGTTAACATTAGTGTGTCTTCTTTTATTCATTAAATAGCTACCATAACAAAGAGACAAGAACACAGTAAGTTGGCATTCTGCCAGGGCCAAAACCTCTCCCTCTTGGAGAGGAAAACCTGCATAAAATTCTTCTTATAGAGATTCCAATTGACGAACACCAAGACCATGACCCTTGACTAACTGAGCCACTCCAAGACCAAGCCACCAATCCTCTTCTTCATACTATTGAGATCATTGTCGTCACTGCACCACCGAGACATCCATTACTGCTGCAACATCACTAAGATATTAATGAGAGCAAGACTGCTGCACCATATCTCTATCTTTACTTAGTTCTTTATTGCTTACCGAAATCATCATTATGTAGATGAGGTTTCTATGACGAGACATGTATATAGATATATACATGTGATTGCTGCATCGAAGTCCTCATGTTAATCCTTTATGCCTATTATGACACCTTGATGTACATTGAGATCCTTCCTTTATGTTGAGACTGTGATCATTCTTGTTACCATGACTATGACAATGTAGAGAACTTCACCGAGTATGTGGCTGTGCTCAGAGATTATCCTCGTCGTTGTCATGTTGTGCATACACAACTGTGATCTTTATGCCGAGAGTGTGTACTCTTATAATTTTCATCTGAGAACCATAGACCCTTTCCTCAACCAAGATTCTATAATAAAGTCTTCCTCCAAGATTCTTGTAACCTTTAACTTGATCGAGATTTCTGAGAGGAATGCGAGGGTACTCACCGTGGTTATCATCGAGACTGCCTTCTTTGAAGTCACAGAGTAATGCGAGATTCTTTAGACTGTGATTACTCACTGTAATCATCACTGAAAACTTCAGAGACATCCGAGTTCTGTCTGCCTGTAATGCAGATACTTTCCTCTCCTATATATAGTAGTTAGTCTCCATAAATAAGCCAACATGACTACTGAACTGGTGTGTCACCTTTTATGAGCCGACTTGACAGTTATATGACTATTTCTTCATCGTTTGTTGGCAGTCTTCTTCTTTGGAGGATGGTGCTTTTCGTGGAGGGCTACTTGACACTAGGTTGACCCATATTCATGCTTAAGAAGAGCTCTTTAACATGAATTTGATTCTTTGACGTTTCTAGACCTATGGAATCAGCAAGAAACTCATTCGAATAATTTACAAAAATAATATTTATTTTTCTTCACAAGTACAAAGATTAAAGTTACATTTACAAATACCAAACCTAGTTATGCTTTTCTTCAACATTTCTCACTTAGGAAGAGGACCTTATACTTTATCCATTTGAGCTCTTTCTTTTGATATAGTTGCAGATCTGATGTGGCAGCAGTGTGGCCCTAATTCTTCGCACTTGTGAGAGAATTTCTTCATGAAATGGTGCTTGATTCCTTCTCTTTACTTTGCTTGAGTAGTCTCCTTCTTCACTTGAGTAAGAGGCCTAATAGGCACTCTTTTCTAGTCCAACCAATTCTCTTTGTATGACTGCAATAGGAAGGCTGTTATGACAATGGAGAGAGCCTCCCTTCCTTCGCACATGTGACTGTAATAGGCCTTAAGACAATTCAGTTTTCTTCCTTCCTTCTTCGCTGCACTAGAGACACCTTTCTTCGTCCTTCCTATACCCTTTACGCGTCTTCCTTCGCTGATTTCAGAGATGAGATCATGGTTCTTTTATGATGTCGTATGACCCTTTATATAGGAGTCCACCCCTCCTATTAGGCTGACTTGAGGCCGACTTGATCTCTGTAATTCAGATTGTTTCCTTTTATGATGTCAACATATTGTTAAAATTGGCAACCAGGGCAAAAATTCATGTGGGTCATCTTTTTCATGGTTGATAATATTTATATTAGATTCCTCTCGTTGAGAGGTGTAGGATTGATATAAAGATTATCCAATTCCGATAAGTATTCATGGAGATATGAATTTATTTTGATTATGGAATTATTATCAAGCTGACCTACAAGTCATGTAGGCTCAGAAGCCCAACAGTCGCATCTATTCAAACACCAACGTTGTGTATAAATATAAGAGGACTTTTCCTCATTTGCATTCACTCTTCTCATCACATCTCTCTCTCTCTACTTCGCAGAAATGAGTCTCTTCTCTACTGCGCAAAAATGGGTGTCTCTCTCACACATGTGAAGCCGGAAGCTGTTGAACCTGAAGCTGCAACTGCAGATCCAAAGATTGACCTGCGTGGCTTAGAAGATCTCCACTTTGGAACCGCGCTGTAAGTTCATCTGAACCTCCTCTGAAAGCCGCAACTTTTGGTGGTGGAATGAAGTCAATCTGACGAACGGTTTGCAAGATATCGACTACCCTAGTTTGAAGCCGGAAACTGCTGAAACTGAAGCTGCAACTGCAGAAGTAAAGATTGACCTGCATGGCTTAGAAGATCTCCTCATCTAAACTGCGTTGTAGGTTTATCTGAACCTTCTCTGGAAGCCACAACTTTTG
>APFE030624939.1:69017-132150 GCA_000404065.3 Pinus taeda | reverse complement strand
TTGAAAACATTTCTTCTTCAGATGATGAAAGTGAGGATGACAATCCACCCCCACCTTCTCAGGATCCTCAACTTCCAAGATGGGTCCGTGCTACTCGGGATGCAGCAGATGATCTTGCCGGTGATCCTACAGACCAGCGACGTACATGTTCTTAGTTTGAAAGAGCCTCTTCTTTACTGGCTCAAGCTCCAGTAAATCATGATCTTGACACTTTTGCAGAAGCTTCAGGCCATCCACATTGGGAAGCAGCTATGAAGAATATCATTCATTGTTGGCAAATGATACATGGGATCTTGTTCCTCTACCAAAGGGACGCAAACTTGTTAGATGTAAATGGGTTTACAGAACCAAGTATGGACCAGATGGGAAAGTTGATAAACATAAAGCTCGTCTTGTTGTTAAGGGCTTTTCACAGGTTGAAGGCATTGACTACACTGAAACCTTCTCCCCTGTTGCCAAAATGAACTCTATCCGCCTTGTTCTTTCCCTTGCTGCCTCTTTAAAATGGGAAGTCCATCAGATGGATGTTAAATCTGCCTTCTTGCAGGGGGACTTGCATGAAGAAATCTATATGGAACAACCCATTGGCTTCATCCAAACAGACTCCAGCCTTGTATGTCGACTTAAGAAATCTCTTTATGGTCTCAAGCAAGCTCCTCGGGCTTGGTATGCCAAAATGGATAGCTTTCTTTTAGAATCTGGCTTTTCTAGGTGTTATTCTGACAATACTGTCTACACCAAGAAAGTGGGCAACTCTCTTATCATCTTGGTTCTTTATGTTGATGATCTTATTCTTACTGGTAGTGATCCCAACCTTATAAACCATGTGAAGTCCAGCCTTAAAAAGAAATTTGAAATGACAGACTTAGGACACTTACACTATTTTCTCGGTCTTCAAGTCTTGCAATCCAAGGAGGGTATTTCCCTTTCCCAGTCCAAGTATGCTTGTGATATTCTTCGTCATTTTCACATGGAAGATTGTAAGCCAGCTCCTTCTCCCTTTCAGTCTGGAGTCAAACTTTCAGTCTCTTGTACTTCTCCTGAAGTTGATGCTACCTTATACCGTCAACTTGTAGGAAAACTCTTGTATTTAACCCATACTCGTCCTGACCTTTCCTTTGTTGTTGGCCTTGTTGCTCGTTTTATGCAAAACCCCCGTGAAAGTCATTGGAAAGCAGCTAAAAGAATACTTCGTTATGTTCGAGGTACAGTACAGTTTGGGATTCATTACAGTGCCAAAGCAGCTCCTCTATTAGTTGGTTTCACTGATTCTGATTGGGCTGGTGACCCTGATGATCGGAAGTCTACTGCCGGTTATGTCTTCACTCTTGGTTCAGGACCTATTACATGGGCTTGTAAGAAACAGGCTGCCATTTCTCTTTCGTCAGCAGAAGCAGAGTATCGTGGTGCCGTGGAAGCTAGTAAGGAAGCCTTGTGGCTTCGTCAGATCCTATCAGAATTTGGCTTTGAGCAGCAGCATCCGACTACACTTTGGTGTGATAATCAAAGTGCCATTCAGCTTTGCAAAAATCCAGTTCAGCATCAGCGCAGCAAACACATTGAACTTCACATGCACTTCATCAGAAAGCTCATTCATGACCATGTTCTTGAAGTGCAATATTGTTCAACAGATGATCAGGTTGCAGACATCTTCACAAAGGCTCTCACAGAGGCGAAGTTCACTAAACTTCGATATATGCTTGGGGTTCAGGAAGTTGTCACTAAGGGGGGATAGGCTCTAGTGCCTCCTTCCTTCTCCTATTGTGTCATATTTGTAAATCCTTCAATCCTATCCCAAGTTGTTCTTAAGGGGGGATGTTAGGATATTCCGACACATAGGAATAGTTAAGGTCAACTTGGTCTAGTATAGAGTTAGGTATAGAGTTAGGTAAAGTGTGTTTCTTTACCGTTGTACATTTTGTAACTTACAATCCGACGGTCACGATATGTAGTGATCCGACGGTTCATTCTCTCCTCGGTATTACCGACACTTGATCCGTGGCTTGACAACCGATTGGTCCATGAATTCTATTTAAAGCGCATGGAGGGTCATTTGTAGGTTCACCGTGCATGAGAGAAGCTTATGTAAATTTTCATTCTTTTATTAATAATTGCCTGTAGTAGCCACGTTGGCGCAGGCCGTGGACTGTTTCCCTCTCTGAGGGTTTTAACCACGTCAAAATACTGGTGTATTGATCTGTGATCTGTTTGTGAGCGGTGTCCTTTTGGTGTTCTGTCTAAGGAACTTACCCTGTAAATTCCTACATTTGATAGGTTATTCATAGGGAAAGATCTTCATAAAAAGGCTACCAAGCACCTTGGATCTCACCTCCCCCTCAGTGGAATCATGAGCTGGGACCAATGTGACTTTGCTGCCAACAAAAACATTGTCTTTTGCTTCGTCATGCAATTAGTAGTGTTGGATTCTTAGTTGTTGAACTTGATATCAGTTTTGATTGCATGCTTAGGTTTATGATTACTTAGTTGCATAGTTATTTCATCTAATTTCATTGCAAATAAACTTTTGTTCCATTTCTTTGTTGTTATCTAGGTTAGAATAGGCTAACGTAGATAGGTCTTTGATTTTCCAAGTCCTTGTTTGTGTCGTTTGAAAACAACTTGTAGAGAACCTGTTATCCTTCTTTATCTGTCCAAACTCCATCAGACCCATCTGCTCCATCCCCTAACTTGGTTTCTTCCCTCACGTTTGCCATTTTGCCCACATAACCCTACCTTATTGTGCAACATTGCTTCAACCCTCTTTGAACAAATTCAGCCATCTACATATTCTCTCAACTCCATCTTCCAATCCCTGGACCACCTCAAACCCTTATCCTACCTCCATACCCACTCCTTCATCTTTCTTCATCCATCCATCCTCCAAAATCCCATTTCTGAACATCCTGTAGAAAATCGCAGAACATCTTGTAGAAATTCCAGAACATCCTGTAGAACCCCTGCAGACTTCCTGTATAAGCTCATGAATGAGGTTTCTTGATAGCCAAACTATGTGAAACTCTCTGAAAGGGTGTTAGGGACCCCTTAGGCCCTCTCTGAACCTTCCCAACCTCTTCCAGGCATTTTCTCTCACCGATCCACCTCTGCACAGTCAAAAGCCAGTTAAAAGCACATGCATAATAATCCTACAAAGTCATTCAAAAATACAAAAAGATGTTTTCTTCATATTTCATTATAAAAGTAGCTTAGGCACATGCATTTTACCTTCTAAAGTCAATGGCATCTCATTCAGTAGCTTGCATCTTCCTTCTTGCATCAGTTGGACTAGCTGGTAGAATTAGGGTTTTCTAGGGTTTGCGTTTCTTTTTGGCTTTCAGTTTCTTTTTGCAAGTAGATTAGCTTCCTTTGAGTTAGCTTTCATCCATCAGTTAAAAATATTCTTCTAAGAGCTCATAGAAGTTGGCTTAAGCTCCTAGCGGACTTGTGCCAGCTAGCCAAGTGACAGTTGCGGCAAGAGCTAGTACTTGTGCATACAGCACCGTCGCTTCCAAGTTTCTTACGAACTACCGGGTTGATAGAATTAAAGAAGAGAGTTCCAAGAGTTGCAGCATTATTGCTGCAATACTGGGGCTCACCACTCTTTTTGGCACCGTTGCCGGGGAAGCGTCAGAGTATTGGTGATTGCTGCTTTTCTTCTATTTTATACTACAACCTTCTACTAAGTAGTTTATTTCATTTCCATTCTGCAACTTCATTTCCACAAAAATAGAGTAGACATTTCCTGCTTTCATAGATTAGCATTTCAATTCCGCAATTTGAATTCTGAAGCATATATTAGCATTTCAATTCTGTAAGCGTAGATTAACATTTCAATTCCGCAAGCGTAGCTTAGCATTTCATTCCTGCAATTTCATTTCAACAAAATAGATTAGTCCTTTCCTGCTTTCATTTCAATTCCTCATTTTCATTTGAGCAAGACAGTTAGTTGCAGTTCAATCTATTTCAGTTTTGTAGGTACAAGCAGAAAAAAACAAAAATCAACCAAAAAGATCTTCTTTCCTGCCTTGTAGGAGTAGAGATAAGTTAGAAGAATGATTGCACAACACCCCCACTGTTTCACACAGCCAACCTTCTCTCTTCTTCGATGGTTGTGATTAAAGAACCCTTAGGTGGACAACAAAACATATTTGAAGAACCTCAAGGGAAGAAGAAGAAAAAAACATTCCTCTGGAGCAAATGGCTACAAGCAGAAATGTTGGGAGCAGTACCTTATCCAAAAACGAATTTGCAAATCAGATGGAAGATTTCAAGAGTGATATGAGGCAGTTCCTTGCCATGCAACTAGATACCTGACATATCCAAAGGAAGCAAGAGGAAGCCAAGAGGGCTTTGGCCATCTTTTTTCCCAGGTGCACTGGAAAGCATCCTAGGCACAAATGTCCATTGTACTCCATAGAAGTGTGTTTTGTTTGTGAAGAATACCATCCTACAGATCAGTGCCCTTCCTTGCCTGGACTTAAAGTTGCATATCAGAGAACCAAAGGAGCCACTGAATCACTCTATTATATAAACTAAAGGAGGCCACATGGATCTAGATCTTACCAACAGGAACTGCAAGGGACATTCGAGACCTATTATTACCCCTATCAAGCCACTTTCATGCCTTCTTGGGGTCCCCCTGCTCATCCTTCCTGGTTCACACCTCCTCCTTATTCCTTCACAAATCCATATTATGCCCAACCAACTGTTCATCCATTTCACTCTTATGCTCAGCCACAGCCTTAGTGGAATGCACCTCATCAAGGGTGGAGGCCCCAGTACAACTCTCATCCCGCTCATTTGCTTCCACCACCTGCCCAACTACAACCCCATCCACATTCATCTCAAATATACACCCCCACTCAACTACCCATACCACTATTTCCAAACCCGCACATTGGAATAGCTCAACCCAATTGCAAAGCTGAGGCACAACATGTCCAAATGACTCCTCTTGAACTCAATGATCTTCACCATAGATCAATAAGAGTATTGACATAAAGAGATTATCTTGAAAGCATTGAAGGACCACATCCAGCAAAAGAAGACTCAAAAGATAAGATCAAAGAACCATGGGTTGCACTTGATGAAGAGAAGGCATCAAAATCAGGCATAGAGAGAGTTCCCTCATGGTTACCATCAAATCTTCCATGTATTCAAGAGAAAACTCAGCAAAAAGAGGAAGATGTGAAGGTCATGATAGAAGAAGATATGGAGAATGATCCAGATCAGCAAAAGGACCAAGGATATCAGAGCTATATTGAGATATGGTTCCAGACGGTTACTAAGTTGCACCAGTACTCTCTTCCTCAGCTATGCATGGTCCCTTCAAAGTCAAATCATTTGGTCTCTGAATTCCAACTAGCTGTCAAAGCATGCGTTTCAAGCCTCCACATCAGTTTATCTCTAATCTCGATGTGCACATGGCTCCATTGGAAGTATTCTTATACTTGAGAATGATTTTGTTTTTCAAGTAGGGTAGGGTAAAAAAAAGAAAAAGAAAAAAGAAAAAAGAAATGAAAAAATGGAAATAAGAGGAAAAATCTAAGGTGAAAACCTCCTTGGAGGCGCCTTAGATTGGCTCATTGATTGAAAACCTCCATGAGGCGGTCAATGGGTTGGAAAGAAGAGAAAATAAAAAGGGAATAAGATCCCTGGGTGAAAACCTCCCTTGGAGGCGCCCAGGGCGAGCAATTAGGGTGAAAACCTCCATGAGGTGCCCTAGTTGTTTTTAACAAAAAAAAAGAGGAAAAAAAAAGAAAAAAAAAAAAGAAAAAGAGAAAAAAGAAATCAGGCCTAATCTTTGTAAAATAATTGTAGGTCGCAAGGAATACATTGCAGAAAAAGAGGGGCACGCAAAACGAGGGTAGGAGTCCGTACCAGGCTCAAGGACACCCCCCTCAGACACCCCCTCCATGGCCACTCACCTATCTTAAGATTTGGTCACATTCGGGTTGAAATTGGGCCTTCTACAAGAAGTTTTGGGCCTTCTACAGGACGCTACAAACGTTTCTACATGAAGTTCTGTATTTCTACAGGAAACATCTTGTAGAACCTTCAGGCGAGCCATATTTGATTTTGGAAGGGAATCTAAAGCTTAGAATCTATTGGTTAGGCCCGCAAGCATCCATGTTTCCATTCCTCACCCTTTTCCATCATTTTTTCCACCTCATTGTGCTTCTTTTATGAAAACTATGTTTTCTACAGGAAGTTTTGTGTCTTCTATAGGAAGCTTACAAAAAAGCCAAAGTGATCTCCAAAGAGGACCCGAAGGCTGTGAATATGTCCATGAGGCCTGCACACATCCATGTTTCCATCCCTCCCCTTTTCCATCATTTTTTCCACCTCATTGTGCTTCTTTTATGAAAACTGTGTTTTCTACAGTAAGTTCTTGTAGAAATTACAAGAAGCTAAAAATGGATTGCAAAAAGGTAGTTTGGCGAACATGATAGCTTCTTCAAGGGTTCAGAAGTCCTCCTGAAATATTCAAACTCCTCCTCCATCATCTCCATGCCTGCATCACAGCCCAAGCTCAGTTTTTTTACCATGCAAAAACTTGCAGAATGCTTTGAAGAAAAATACATAGAACATAATTTGTTTTTTCCATAACTTGAAAACCATGCATCCATTTACAAAACCGTTTTACAAGGAGTTGTATAGGGATGATGGAAACATGCCCGAGCAATTTCATCCAATTTTGGTGCACGGTTTCCAAGAAATTAGCCTCATCAACTTCAACCATTTGTGCATTTTCTCCATATCCGTGCATCCGTTTCAAAACCTGTTTCATGGGGAGATGCATATGGGTGATAGTAACCTACCCAAGCAGTTTCAGCCAATTTCGATGCACAGTTTCCGAGAAATTGATCTCTGTAATCTTCAGCCGTTTCCCGTTTTTCTCGAAATTTGTGCATCCATTGATCGCAATTTTGCTATGGGAGGTGCATAATGATGATAGGAACATGCTCAGCAAGTTTCAGATTGATCCGGTCTATCGTTCGGGAGCAATGGTGAAAACAAGTTTCTTGGCCTGTGAAAATTCAACATCAGCAGCTTGAAGGTGCAGATCTGAACGTGAAGCCAGCTCTTGTAGCATGGATCCGGCCAGAGGACACCTGTAAAATAAAAAATAGCCATGAATCAGCCACTAAGCCATCATGCAACCACATAAACCAGTGTATGCAGCAAATGAAAGACCACAGCACCTCACAACAACCATTCGACTTCCAGGTATGTGACTAAAACTCGTTCCTCTATTGCATGAATCTATTCTAAGCACTGCATGAACGAATGAGATGGTGGGATTCAGCCAAAAAGCTAGCCAGATTCGATTGCGCTCATCCAGGGATCACGAGCGCCCGTGTATAGTTAGTCACGTGAAATATGAAAAACACAGGTAGTGGTAGACGTGTTGAACTCCAGCGCACAGGACATCAAATGATTAACAGATAGAAGAGAACATACAGTTCATAACATCACTGCAGTTCGAATAAAGACAACACACATTTTTGCCACCTCACCATAAGTCACGCAGTAATTAAAGAACGCTCGGCTGAAACTCACAAACTGCTGTTCATTTGCACTTGCCACATCCTCAACTGAAGTTTGCACAAAATGATTAACTAGTTATCCTCCACCAGTTTCTCTACCTGTCTTCGAGATTCTGCTGCATATCAGGCTCGCTCAGAGGTGTAGGGGCGCTCTACAGGCGTTTCTACAGGAAGACTTCTACAGGAAACGCAAAAAACAACCATGCAGAAAGAAAACGTGGGATTTTCGGCGAATTTCAAGCTCCAAATGAGGTAGGATCGGGGAAACTTCGTTGTGCATGATTTGTTGGTGCAAAATGGTGAATTGAACACGGAATTCAATTAAAAAAATGAGAGGAAAAGTCTTCTTGCACATTGAAAAAAAGGTGAAAAGTCTGCTTGCATATTTTCTGAGTTCTACACAGTTCTTTTTTTCCCTCTGCATTCTAAGTTTGGCTTCTTCTTTCTCACATTCTTCTAAAAAGAGAGATGCAACCATAGGAACTAAGCCTGTGTGAAAGAATGAATTTGCAAGACTGTCCACTTTCTAGAAGAAAAAATCTATGTTATTTGTTCTCTGATCTGTCAAAAAAATTGATTTCTTTTCAAAAACTAAGAAGCAAATTCAGGTTGGAGAAGTTTGAAGAGAGGAAAAATGGGAAGTCGTTGTTGTGAAAAACACGAAAATTCTAGGAGCAATAATAAGTTTAGAAGAGGGGCAATGAGCTATCTTTTTAGAAGAAAACACAGGTTTTTGCAAAATTTCTGGCTTCAAGAGAAGAAGAAAACAAACAGTTTTATTTGTTGCATGTTTATGCAAAAGAAGCGATGCAATTCTAGGGAAGAATCAAGCCTGAAGAATGTGAAAAAAAAACCAATGATGAGGGAGCAAAAATCATTCAAGCAGAGGGCAAAACAAAGGAAGAATAGAAAAGAAAAACACTACAGTAGAAAACGCAGAAGCTAAACAAGATGAGAAGAAATCCAAAACAGAGTGTGAGGAAGCAAGCTAACAGAGGCAGAGAAGACAAAAGAAGAGGAAAAAAGGAGGAAGAGCCACATCCAGCCAAGCAGACCAAAACAGTTAAAACAGTTTCTACAGGAAGCATGAAAACTGTTTCTACAGGAAGCCAGAAAATAGTCAGCACAGGACTTTCTACAGGAAGTTAGGAAAAAGGGCAAGAGAAGGAAGAATCTCCTGAGATTCTAGCTAGGGAGGCAGTAGCTGTGCTGGCCACCCTCAGCACATCTCCAAAGCAAAAAGAAAAGTAGAAGAGGGAGCCTTCCATGTATTTTAAGGCAAGAAGAAGCACGAGGATAAAAACTGGCAGACCAAAAGAGCAACAGTCCCAAGGGCCAATTACAATTGAGGACACCACAACTAAAAAAAAGGAAGAGTCTCCTTCAAAGAGGTCCATCATCTATAAATGAGGAAGCCAAAAGCCTTCACCTAGAGAGAGAAAATTAAGATGACGGACTCAAAGAAAGTTCTACAGGAAGCTGAGAATTCTCTACAGGAAACTCAGGCTAAGCTAAGAGAGACCAAGAAATTGGAGGAAAAGGTGGCCAAACAATCACAGGAAGAAGGAAAGACAAGGAAACATCTGATGAACAACAGAGAGAGGACAAAGTTGTAGGCTAAGGCTGAGTCTTTAACAAAACTGCTACAAGAAAAGAAGCACAGGCAGTGGGAAGAAAAAGAGAGAAAAGCATGGTTTCATGACCAAGAAGAGGACATCACTTCAGAAGCTTGGCATGATAGGGAGGCCACCAGGGCCATCAAAGATGAAGAGATAGATTAGTTGCTTAGAGGATGAGCAACACTTTCAGTAGGGGGATGATGATGAGCCCCAAAAATGGATAACTATATGGGCTCATTCAACCTCCTAATTCGACTTAATCCACCATTCTCATTAGTTTATTGCATGTTTTTTATTATATTTATGCTAATAGAGTGAATTGGGTTAGTCATTATGCCAACAAGTCTAATGTGTGCTTTGTGTAGTGTTTTGGTCAATTTTGAGACAAAATTGAAGGTTTTAATGAGCACTTGGTAGCCAAATTCGTGGGAGAACAAGGGAGAGGATTTGTAGGAAGGTGTCCCTTTCATTTATGGGCCCTTACCTTGAATTCTCCACCATCAGCTCGGAGTTCAAGGGCCACCACATCAATTATCACAAGGGCAGCCAAGCAAGTCAAGTAGGACTGTTGTTAACTACAAGTTTTGGCAGCCGCCCTAAAGTTTAGGAGGACTGTTGGGGTCCTCAATTTGTATAAATAAGAAGGCTTAGGGCCTCATTTTGGCTAGCCAATAGTTAGTCACTTTGTAGGCAGAAGTTAGCTAGTTTGTAGTCCGATTTTAGTCAGTAGATTAGCTTTGCATTTCAGCACATTTTCAATCTTTCCCTTGTGGACAGTTTTTGATGTAACTATTATTTCTTGAGCAATAAAGATGAATCGAGCTTTGCATCAGCTCTAATCTCTCTTAGGAGGCTGTATCTCTTGGGGTTGGGCCCATCTCAAGTGCCTATTACCTCCTTTGTTTACTTTCATGTGTTATTGCTGCATTCTTAGAGTAAAATCTGCTATTTAGATTTAAATCTTGTTTTGTTATTTAGGTTGCTTTTTATGGTTAAAGTATCTTTTCATGTTCAGATTTATTTGATAGGTTATTCACAGGGAAAGATCTTCATAAAAAGGCTACCAAGCACCTTGGATCTCACCTCCCCCTCAGTGGAATCATGAGCTGGGACCAATGTGACTTTGCTGCCAACAAAAGCACTGTTTTTTGCTTCGCCATGCAATTAGTAGTGTTGGATTCTTAGTTGTTGAACTTGATATCAGTTTTGATTGCATGCTTAGGTTTATGATTACTTAGTTGCATAGTTATTTCATCTGATTTCATTGCAAATAAACTTTTGTTCCATTTCTTTGCTGTTATCTAGGTTAGAATAGGCTAACGTAGATAGGTCTTTGATTTTCCAAGTCCTTGTTTGTGTCGTTTGAAAACAACTTGTAGAGCACCTATTATCCTTCTTTATCTGTCCAAAATCCATCAGACCCATCTGATCCATCCCCTAACTTGGTTTCTTGCCTCACGTTTGCCATTTTGCCCACATAACCCTACCTTCTTGTGCAACATTGCTTCAGCCCTCTTTGAACAAATTCAACCATCTACATCTTCTCTCAACTCCATCCTCCAATCCCTGGACCACCTCAAACCCTTATCCTACCTCCATACCCACTCCTTCATCTTTCTTCATCCATCCATCCTCCAAAATCTCATTTCTGAACATCCTGTAGAAAATCGCAGAACATCCTGTTGAAATTCCAGAACATCCTGTAGAACCCCTGCAGACTTCCTGTAGAAGCTCACAAATGAGGTTTCTTGATAGCCAAACTCTGTGAAACTCTATGGAAGGGTGTTAGGGACCCCTTAGGCCCTCTCTGAACCTTCCCAACCTCTTCCAGGCATTTTCTCTCACCGATCCACCTCTGCACAGTCAAAAGCCAGTTAAAAGCACATGCATAATAATCCTACAAATTCATTCAAAAATACAAAAAGATGTTTTCTTCAGATTTCATTATAAAAGTAGCTTAAACACATGCATTTTACCTTCTGAAGTCAATGGCGTCTCATTCAGTAGCTTGCATCTTCCTTCTTACATAAGTAGGACTAGCTAGTAGAATTAGGGTTTGCTAGGGTTTGCGTTTCTTTTTGGGTTTCAGTTTCTTTCCGCAAGTAGATTAGCTTCCTTTGAGTTAGCTTTCATCCATCAGTTAAAAAGCTTCTTCTAAGAGCTCATAGAAGTTGGCTTAAGCTCTTAGTGGACCTGTGCTAGCTAACTAAGTGACAATTGTGGCAAGAGCTAGTACTTGTGCATACAACACCGTCGCTTCCAAGTTTGTTACGAACTACCGGGTTGATAAAATTAAAGAAGGGAGTTCCAGGAGTTGCAGCATTATTGCTGCAATACTGGGGCTCACCAGATGTGTGAAATGAATATTGAATGATTGAATTACGTGAAAGTTGTGTATTCTGTAACAGAGTCATTCTTAGCAGAAGCTACAGGGATTTCAAGAACCAATGAGAACTGGTTCAAATATCAGAAACTTAAAGATGAGTCATGGAAATCCTTCTTAGAAAATACAAATAGGGACATCTCAACATTTAGAAAAGATATTCCAGTATTTGCATTTAAAAGGAAATGGAAAATTTTGTTTGTTGTTTTGCAAAAAATTCTTACATGTGAAGGAAGATATGGAATTATCTTGTTTTACCATGTTCGACTATTGATTCAATTTGAAAAGGGTAAAGCGATAAATTTTCTTTACTATGTACTGAATAGTTTAGATAAAATGTCTTTGAATATCCAAAGGAACTCCAAAAATGTTGATTGGGCTCTTTATCAGCACGGTTTAGTAAAAATTATTATTGAAGCAGAGTTGAAAGCCCTAAATGATAACTGGAGGGACTTTTTAGTCAGAAATAATTTTGTTGAAGCCTTAGAGGAAGTAATGGTACCAAGAATGAAAAAGAAGAGAAATAGGGTTCCTCCAAACCCTAACCCTTAAGAGGAGAACACATAAAATGAAGAATTAATAGTGTAAGAGAGACAATAATGATGTAGTAGAAACAGGGGATATCAATATTGAAGACATAAAGCAAATCACCACACCAGGAGATCCATTGAAGGATAATCTAGATACAATTGAATTGAAAAATAATTCAAATATGTTAAATACCCCAGTAAAACCACCAAGAGAAAGACCTAAATGAAGCAGAATTTCAAAGAGCAAGAGGAAAATGTACCAAAGATGATCGAAACAGTTAAAGGGAAGATGTCAAACATCATTGTTTTACCCAAGCTGGAAAAATGAAATATCAAAAGGAAAAATTCTCAAAGACTAAAAGAGCTAGACATGAAAATAAGTGTCAAAGAATTACAAGTAGCATGTCAAAACAAAGTAATTTTGCTTCATTAAAGGTTATATATATCCAAGAGTTAGAACCACCAGTGCCATCAGTTCGAAAAGCAAAGAGTCCAGAGGTAGATATCATTCAATAGAAGTTATATGATTATATTGAATCATTGGAAAAATAATAAAATATAGATAAGGCAAATAATCTCTTTGAAAAAACTTTCAATGATGATGTTCCAATATTTAATAGCTTTGTACGAGATGATAGTATTCCTTTCCATATGGAACAAAAAATTATTAGTTCATATAAGGAGGATATAGATGAACTTGAAGTGTTGGAAAAACATGTAAAAGGAGAAAGTCAAATTATTAAAGAACATAATTACAAAATTCCCAAACATATGTATCATTGGTATCATAACAATTTAAAACTTAAGAAGGCCAACTAGTTGCTTCAATTGAAAATTAAAGGGTTAAAGGCCAAAATATTGATGAAGAAACCTAGATGGTTAGTTGTTATGTAGAAGAAAGGAGTACAAAGTAACTTGGAAATTTTAATCAAGTCTCTAAGACACTCTAAAATATCAGTTCTACTACAACAATGAAATTTTGCTACCAACAGGTGCATGCGAACATGCAAAACCCTAAGCGTGGGGGAATGTTGGGCCACAAGAATCACATCATTTTGACAATTTGTTCCTTCATTTTTCATTCATTTTCCACTTATCCTTACATCACAACACTATTTTTTTGAAATAAATATCCATCAGAGCTAAATAAACCAACAATAAGGAAAAGGTTTAGTATTCTCTCAATTCTATATGTTTTGCTTTGTAAATTTGGCTTGATTTGCACGAGTTACAAAATTTAACACATTTTGTAGCCTCACTAATACTCCACAACTGAATGTAAGGTTTGAATAGAATCCATGGAAGGAAGATCAACCAAAGCGCATGAGAAGGTGCCAAATGGTGCCTACATGGTTCTCCACCTATTGGGTGCAAACGAAAGTTCACAAGTCGACCGCAACATCAAAGTCAAACCTTTGGTCAAACTATGACATGGTGCATTCAGAATACTTGGCATTGGAACATAGTATCAAGCCAACATGATTCAACATTAAGCGAACATGATATTGAAGGAACAATCATATGTAAAGGACAATGATGTGTTTAGAAGATAAATATTCACATGATTCATTTCCTTAAATCATGTGAATTTGATCCAGATCTTGGGAGAGACTCCCAGGATAGAGATACCATGTAATGCCTATGACCAATTATGATACTGACAATGTACAACCTAGAAAATGGAATTTGATGAACCATGGGTTTGTGGATAGCCCATAACCATGACGAGAGAAGATCCAAGGATATAGATACTATGTAATGCTAGTGACCAATTGTAATATTAACAGTGTGTGACCTAGCAAATGGACTTTGATGACAAGGGTTTTGTGAAGTTGACCCATAACCTTGGGTTTTTCGGTGACCCATAACCATGATGAACGAGGGTCCAAGGATATAGATACCCTACCATGCTTGTGGGCCAACTGTGAGACTTACAATGCATGGCTCACAAATGGGCCCCAAGATAGTTTGCTTGTCGGATTACTTGGTAGAAATCTAGTAGTTTAAATTTGTAAATTCTCATTGTTGACCAGTTTAAAGAGAATATTTAGATGTATAATTTCCATTATTTCCATTTCCATCACAAATATCTAATGACTTATTTTCAAACTTCCAATCCTTGATTGATGATTTTGTCTCTTATGAGAGCTGGCCACCCATAACTATTTCAACATGTTGTTTTGTTTTATGGACTTCTGAAGTTACATTTTTAGTATTACTGAACTAAATTTTAGTTGGAGATATGTTGGCATCATTATCATACTGCTCATTTTTTTTTTATCTCCGACATTGCTTCTAAATTGCATCCCATTTTTTATTTTTTTTAATAATATTTTCCATAAATTCATGATTTTGGTGATAAGCCACATCTATAACGTGCATAGAATAGCCAACATGGATATCTGTTGAAGCTCCTGCTATGATAAGATTATAGACGAACCAAAGAGAGGCCATCCTAGAATCAACGTGTAAAGCAGTTTGGCCATAACAATTTTGAGCGTCCAACAACTGATTATGAGTTGAAACATGTTGCTTGCAGTCCAAGTTATTTAGAAGTTGTGAAGAGTAGAATGGTGTTCTTGTAAAATTATGCATATCGTACTAGTGTAGATGTCACGTTCATCACTGCAATATGGATTATTTTTCCATTCAAGTCACATATAACACTTCCACTAAATGTGTTCTCATTTAAGTGAGTGCATATATTTATATTTATTACTTTAAGAAAAATATTTACAACATCTTGCCGATCAACGATTGTTGCTGCAATTAGTGATGTCCAACTATCACAATAAGCCTTTGGACATTTCTAGCAGTGTCTCGCCAACACTTCTATAGTTTCACAACGGTCTCTTAAAGCTACAATGTATAAAGGATTCTCCCCAACCCTATTACCATCTAGAACATTTGCTTTAGCTTGGAGTAGCAGTTCACATATGTTTGCATAGCCGCTTTAAACAACTACAAATAAAGTAGTAGCTCCTCTTGAATATTTCATTCCCTTTACCTCAGCACCGAGCACTAAAATACATTGAACAACCTATGAACATCTGGATGTTGCAGCAACATGAAGAAGGGTTCTTCTTGTATCTGAGCAATTCATAGTTGCATAGACAATATCTTCCTTTCACACTTTTGACTTTCTTTTCTCCTCCTAAAAACACTGAACACCCTTTATTACATCACACTTGGAACCACCCAAATAGAAAATGGCAGACATGAAAATGACTCCTTACAAAAATCCCAAACTTTAGTATCTTTCTTTATTTCTTCCTGTACATTTTGGGAAACACTGCTACAAAAGAATGTGATTTCCAGCACATGTAATCTTGGAAGATGTTATGTTTCCTTCACAAGAGTTGCTGCAGCAACAAGTACTCTTTCTTGAGACAAATTCTGAAACTGTGAAAGATAAAAAACCTTCAAAAGATCCTCCAGGCATCAAAGCTTCAAGTAATGGGCATGTTGTAGCCACAAATATCAAGTAAAAGGGGTCAAGACTGGCCTGAGTTATTTAATGCAAGAATACGAATTCCAACACTAACAGATATTCTCATATTTAACTTGTTTGGATCTAGAACTTTGTTCATTTATGCATTAGTTCCTTCTATCTCATTTAGATAGGTATCCCTAGGAATATCCAAGCGATCAAGATGGCTAATTAAAATGCATTGCAGATGTCACCCATTAACAACTGCTACAAAAGTAAATTTCCAGCAGTTATTGGTCAAATTCCAAAGCACCATTGAAGGCTAATAATTTCAAGACCTAGTCCTACTGATATTGCCATTGTGTTTGTCATAGATGATGTTAGCTTCTGGAAGCTATCCAAAACGGACAGTCCAAGTTCTTTAGGTCTACCATCAGCGCCACGACATCGTTGTCGACAACCCATGTTCCAACCATGCCCAAAACTCGCATAGAGGGCATGTAAGACTTTACGCTCTTTCGTACCGCCTGCGTCCAAACCTTGGATGAGGGAGCATGTTTCAGATGATATTTGATAGAAAATGGCACAACCCTAGCTAGGTCACGAAATTGATAACATGTACAGATGAGAAATACCAAATCCACCACATCATTAACCAGCCCCATAATCCACGTTAAGGCCTCCAGAGGAAATTCTGTCGGTTGTGCTTCAACTGTTGCCTTAACCTAACCTAGGGAATGTCCATAAATATAATGAAAACAAGTGTTGTTTTCATACTGATTTGTTATTTTATTTTTTTGTCGCCCTTTACATGCTTTCATGAAATTTAAATAAAAACATTCTACTGGTTATTACAGTTTTGTGAACATGATATTTTTCCATGGATTTGATGTTCACATTTGTAGATATAACCGTGATTTTTCAAGAACTTTGGAAATTGAATAGGAAAGAACTTACAGGAGGTGAAATAGGATTGGAGAGTGATCATTCGATCATTAATACATACACATGATGAATTGATTGTTATTTCTGATGGTATTTTTTATTATTTTTGCCCTTCTGTTCAACTGAGATCTGGTACTTACATTTGATTCGATGATTGGTCGATCAACCCTGATGAATTTGGATACTCGCATAGAGGTTTCTGATCAAATTATTGAGATGGAATCCTCACAATGGCATGGTACTCTAACATTGGAATTCCCAAATGCACGTTGTCAACATCCATTAACGTCATTTCAAAGTCCAAAGTATTGTCCTCGTTGGGGCTTTCGAACAAGAATGTAAGGGTGTCACCTCCATCGTCGGCCTTGATGGTGATGGTGTCATTGTTGTTAGCGCACTTGAGCATCTTGGCCATGTTAGTGAGGTTCATCCCCATGGACATGTTTCAGTCACAATGATAGTGCTCGAAGCCCTCAGATCTAAGTAACAGAGAAACGTGGCTTGATTCCCTGCTTGTAGGGAGATGCCTATGGTTGAATTTGGCATTGGTGAGAAGATCCCTGATGGAATCAAGAACCTTCTTCAGAAGACTCCCCTGCACAATCCCTAGTTCCAACATTGTTACAATGAATACAAATTCTGAGAGAAGAGGACTCCTTCCCTTGTAACAGAGCTCGAGAGAAATGTAATTCACTCGAAGAGTAGGAAAATGTTGTGTACATGTCTCGTCTTGAAACAACCTCATGGGAGTGTCGACTAATCTATTTTTCGACCCCCATTGTAAGGACCTGCAGTCCTTGGAGCGACCTCCCAGTTAGTGCGATGAGTGGTTCACCCCTTGGGCACACGGTTTAGAAGAAGTGCGAAGCTCAGATTCACATATGCGTGGAGTTATGCGCATAATAGAGAAGGGCGAGCTGTTTATAGGCGTGGGGATCATGAACGATCACCCACGGGTCGACCCATAATTGGAAGGAGGCCGACATGAAGTTTGGAAGCATATTGCGATGGCATTAAGGGCGTGGGCAGGTCGGCTGGGTAGCTGCGACCTCGCCCTACGCTCATATATACTAGTGACGCGTTGGAGCTCATTTTGACAATGCTCAATCATCGCTCAACAACAAGACTTCGCTCATGTGAAGAAGTGCGCATATCTAGAGGTGGACGTAGCAAGGAGTAAAGGTGCATAACTTGGTGATGCGCCCGTTCTTGGGCAAGGCCGCACGAAGGTGAAACACACATCTTGGTTTTGGGTGAAGGGCGCGAGTAGGGTCGCCCACTGGTTAGAGTGAGGCGTGCACGGGTGTGGCGCCCGGTGATGTGTAGGAGCGCCTGATGGTGAAACGAAGGGTGAATGCTCGGTTTGTGAGATGACTTGGCATGGGTTCTTGGGTGACTCGGGTGAGCGCTCGCCCGTCGTGCAAGTGTGCACGGTGTGACTTTTGGTGAAGTGTTGAGATTGTGAGCGGAGGAATGTCTCGGGTAGAGGCGCCCGTGTGTGGCGACTTGGAGGCGCGCCCAAGTTGGGAAAACAACATGATCATGCGACAAGGTGAACGAAGGGTTGGTGAGTTGTGCGGCGACCGTGCCGAGGTGCCGACGAGCTAGGCAACCGAGTTTTGCCGAAGATTGTAAATTTGGCTAAGTATGAAACTTGGGGTTTCCAAGTATACTTGTAAAGCTTGTAACTTGTAAAATACTGTATAATATACTGTTGGGCAGACTCATTGTTCAGGGAGTTGCCCCTCCCTTTATACTATGCAATTGTGTTCTTCATGTATAATTGTTGATGTTAATGAATGTGTATGGATGTTCATTGGTATAAAGGCACATTAATAATTACTTGGTTGAGAAACACAAACTAAGTAGGATAAGTGGTTAGGCATAGTCCACGAACATAAGTATTGGTGAAAAGAAAGTGTTCGGTGGTGCTGCACCTCGCCTAGCACGGTTGGAAGACTACCATAGGCTTGGGGGCGTGACAGGTGGTATCAGAGCAGATTCAGGGTTGAAGAAGCTGGTACTAGAGCAAGGTTGCTCGTGACGAAGTGCAGGTGTGGAAACACTTGGAAATTGACAGTGAAGTAGGTACTTGCAGGTGAAGGAAGTTGTTTCACATAAAAGTGGAACAAGGGCTGGTTCATGGTTGCAGGCATCTTGGTGAAGTTGTTGGATGATCGAAACTAGATTGCAAAGAAGAAGGAGGCTGTTAGCAATGGTAGCTGAATCTCAGGCTAGGTCTAGTCATGGTGCGAAGGATGCTACTATGGTATTTATTGAAAAAGTGTTGGAGAAGATGGAGGACTTAGAAGCTTTCTGGAATAAGAAGATGGACTTGATCAAGAGAGATCAAGAGGCCAATTCGAAGATGAAGGAAGAGCTCGATGAACTCCGAACTCAACACGAGTACATTGATCTTATGTGTACACAACTTGAAGTAAGGGTCAAGGAGGTTGAAGAGGCAAGAAACTGAGGTATTGTAGAGATTGTGTACTTAAGGAAATCTCTTGACAAAGCTAGAGACGAGATCACAGTGTTGAAGAAGGCCGTGAGGCATAACTCAGGTGGAGGAGTGCCTCATGTAAAAGTCAAGGGACCGGAATCTTACGATGGTACAAGGAGTGTGAAGACTCTTGGTAACTTTCTATGGGACATGGAGCAATACTTGGAATGATTGGGTCTATCTGATGATGAGACAAAGGTCAAGGTAGTTGCTCATTTCTTGACAAAGGATGCTAAGATGTGGTGGCAAAGACAGATGAATCAGATTGCCAACGGAAATGCTGGTGACATTACTTCGTGGGATGAGATGAAGAAAGCTTTGTAGACCCATTTCAGTTCTCAAGATGAAACATGGGAAGCAAGGATGAAGATAAAGTTCATAAAGCAGACAGGGAACCTTTAAACATATCAGCGGGAGTTTGCAAGTGCGATTCTGGAACTTCCTGACATGGCGGAGAGGGACAAGGTGTTCAATTTCATTATTGGGTTGAAGCCTTGGGCACGCAATGAAGTGAAGAGGCAGAGGATTAGAACACTTGAAGAAGCTTTTGTTGCTATGGACAAGTTGGTGGAGCATTATGATGAGACTTCTGATGATAGGAAGAAGAAGTCTGATAAGCCGAAAGAGAAGAAGAAAGAGGATACTTCGAAATCATATGATAAGTCGAAGACGAAGAAAGCCTTGAAGTGTTGGATATGTGCTGAACCACATACGGTGAAGAATTGTCCTTCTAGACCGAAAGTGGCTGCGATTGCACAATCTAATACAAAGAATGAAGAAGCTTATGTGGGGATGATGCAGATACTTGGTGCTTCTACTGGTACAAAGGTGATCTCTTGGAGGGATCCTGAGAGGAACAAGTTGGAGTATGTTTGGATGAAGGTTGGAGATGTTGATATACTCACTATGGTGGATAGTGGGGCCTCTCACAACTTCATGGGAGAAGATACTGCGAGAAGAATTGGGCTGAAATTTGTACCGGTGAAGGCACAAATGAAGACAGTCAATTCTCCTCCTGAGTGTGTTCTTGGTGTAGTTGAAAAAGTGGACACAACACTTGGTGAATGGACAGGGAAGGTTGACTTCACTATAGTGTGAATAGATGACTACGAAGCTATGCTGGGAATGGAATTCTTGAAACAATTTGATGCTATGATTGTTCCACATTTGAAGAGGCTGTACATTTACGATGGAAGGGAAGATGTACCCATTGGTGTACCAACCATTGGAGTGACAAAGCCTGATTGTAAGTTGGCAGTGATGCAAATGGAGGATGAGAAGTGGATGGAGGGTATGAGTAAGCAGTTGTCTATGGTTAAGACTAAGCTTATCAAAAAGTCATTGGTCATCAGGACTCTTTCTGATAGTATCTTGGATGTGTCAATAAGGCTAGAAGTGGTCGAGGATGATGATGATGATGATGAGGCTTATGTGAAGCCGAATGTCCGAGAGGAGGATCGGGTCACTTATCTACAAAGGATGGAGTTAGAAGATCCTGACAGATGGATTGAGTTGATTAGTGAGGGTGAGCCTTCAAGCTCTACTCCCTCCACATCTTCTTAGATGGGAAAGAATATGGGGCTCATTGTTAGCTACTCATGGCAGTGAGTCCTTAAAACAGGTTGAGCAGGTACGACAGATGGTGCAGGGATGACTTGGCATCAAGCATCATGACATGTTGCAGATGGGATGGAGTTTCCATGGACCTGAGCATGGTGAGATTCTTGGTGAGTCTAGGATGTGGCAGAATTCGAGATAGACTGGTAAAGGCACAAGGATGTTCACTCTCATGGCTTGAGCGTGACAGTTGGATTAGCTACCCAACTAGTTCAAACATGGAGTCCGGAAGTGCACAGAGAGATGTTGGCATCAGGTAGACGAGGAGGACAATTCACAGGATGAGGATGACACATGGTGGAGATGGGAGTTCTACATATGTTGCAGGGATGTTTGCAGTATGTGGAGGAGTCGACATCATGGACCAAGGATGAGACAGATACAAATGATGATCTTGGTGGATGGCTACTAGGATGGTATGTTGTCAAGGACGATAATGATTTCAGGTGGAGGAGGATGTAAGGACCTGCAGTCCTTTGAGCGACCTCCCGGTTAGTGCGATGAGTGGTTCATCCCTCGGGCACACAGTTTGGAAGAAGTGCGAAGCTCAGATTCACATATGCGTGGAGTTATGCACATAATAGAGGAGGGCGAGTTGTTTATAGGCATGGGGAGCATGAACGATCATCCACGGGCCGACCCATAATTGGAAGGAGGCTGACATGAAGTTTGGAAGCATATTGCGATGGTGTTAAGGGCGTGGGCAGGTCGGCTGGGTAGCTGCGACCTCGTCCTATGCTCATATATATTAATGATGCATTGGAACTCATTTGGACAACGCTCAATCATCGCTCAACAACAAGACTTCGCCCATGTGAAGAAGTGCGCATATCTAGAGGTGGACGTAGCAAGGAGTAAAGGCACATAACTTGGTGATGCGTCCGTTCTTGGGCAAGGCCGCACGAAGGTGAAACACACATCTTGGTTTTGGGTGAAGGGCGCAGGTGGGGTCACCCGCCGATTGGAGTGAGGCATGCATGAGTGTGGTGCCCGGTGATGTGTAGGAGCACCTGATGGTGAAACGAAGGGTGAATGCTCGGTTTGTGTGACAACTTGGCACGGGTTCTTGGGTGACTCGGGTGAGTGCCCACCCGTTGTGCAAGTGTGCATGGTGTGACTTTTGGTGAAGTGTTGAGATTGTGAAAGAAGGAGTGTCTCGGGTAGAGGCGTCCGTGTGTGGCGACTTGGAGGCGCGCCCAAGTTGGGCAAACAACATGATCGTGCGACAAGGTGAAAGAAGGGTTGGTGAGTCATGCGGCGACTGTGCCGAGGTGCCGACGAGCTAGGCAACCGAGTTTTGCCAAAGATTGTAAATTTGGCTAAGTATGAAATTGGGGTTTCCAAGTATACTTGTAAAGCTTGTAACTTGTAAAAGACTGTATAATATATTGTTGGGTAGACTCATTGTTCAGGGAGTTTCCCCTCCCTTTATACTGTGCAATTTTGTTCTTCATGTATAATTGTTGATGTTAATGAATGTGTATGGATGTTATTGGTATAAAGGCACATTAATAATTACTTGGTTGAGAAACACAAACTAAGTAGGATAAGTGGTTAGGCATAGTCCACGAACATAAGTATTGGTGAAAAGAAAGTGTTCGATGGTGCCGCACCTCGCCTAGCACGGTTGGAAGACTACCGTAGGCTTGGGGGCGTGACACCCATTTTGATGAAGTCATGGGCTGCAGTAGCTCATGGTTTGAGTGTCGATGCTAGTGGGTTCATTCTCATCCAACTTCAAGTTCGAAAACTTGTGAATGTTGGGAGTAGATCCATCGTATCGGCAATGAACAAAGAAACAACAAAACACTTGTGTTGAAATCTTCCCATATGCGTCAACATAAACCCAAAAATAAAAGACAACCATGGAGAAAAGAAAAATAAATGCAAATTTTCCCACCCCACCATAATAATGCTTTCAAACTCTGGTTCCCATGGAAGTGTAACTTGGCTCTGATACCACTGATCCGGATCTTGGGGGAGACCCCCAATATATGTGTGTGTGTGTGTGTGTGCCAGAAATAGAGGAGAGAAGAACACACAGTAAGAAACACTACAAAGAAACTTTTTTAAAATGGAGAACTGTAAAAGGTACATTGTGGTGGACATTCTATCCTTTTACAAAATGAGACTTGTTACTTATAGTATTTTTTAGTTACAATATCATGTGTAAATTCCATGGGTGGGTAAATACCATGGGTGAATGAATACCATGGGTGGATGCCACTTACATTACCATGGGTAAATTCCATGGGTGGATGAATACCATTGGTGGATGTCACTTTCCATTCAGATCAGAATTAGAGTTCTTATAGAAATCAAAAGCTGAGATGTTGATGTATAACTCTAGCTTCTAGAATTTAGTTTCTCAAGGTTGTTATTTTAAAACATTGTAAAATGCTTCACTAGGGAGTGAACCATATGTTTGGATGTTATTATTATCTTTGGAGTCAAGTTAAGTTATTTTAACTATATACACATTACTCTATTAATAAAATTCTTTATTATGGTTGCACCTTCATGAAAATAATCTATGTTTGATCAACAAGTTCTTTGAGTTTTCATCTCTCGTGCTCCTTAAGAGGGCCCCCTGTTGAGTACGAATGTAATTTAGTTTTCTTTACATTTGTTTCTGCAAGATTCCTTTTAGTAATTTGTGTAATGCTCTATTCCACTCATTTCATTTTTCATTGTCTTTTACTATTATAGGATCATTCAACACCCTTGTAGTTTTGATGCTCTGTTATGGCCTTAGGTAGCCTTTTCCTATACATACTTGATCATTTATTAAAAAAAATATTTTTAATTCCATATGTGACTCTGCCCTTTCAAAATCATGTACACACTAGGGTACGATAACACAGAACCCGCGAATATGATTTATATGAAAAAATAAAAATATATCTTATTTTTCTGGTGAGGTTTATATGTTTCATCGAAATCCCACTTACAGGAGCCCATGGCATAACTGAATCAACTAATTTCTGGTGGCATGTATACATCACATGGGAAGGCCTAATGAGAGAAGGAGACGAGATATAGACATTATAGTCCTTTTTTTCCCAAGATCAAGTATGATTTTCCCTATGCCTCCTACACTCCCATTCATAGGAAACCCTTGTTTCCTTGCATAGATGCTCATCCTTCATTATATGACATCCTTTTGCACATGCTTGAGAGGTAATCTTTGAGGCTTGGGCTAGACGGATCCAGAGGAAGGTTTCATTGGTGCCGTGGTCGGATTAGGTTGTATCTATCCACTACTATTTACTGATATCAATAAAGAAGCTATGTCTTGTTCCTAATATGTTATGATCTTATGTTTTTATGATTCACATGTAATATGTCATGATTTACATGTTTATGCTTGATGATATGACATGTACTTTTAACTACTTGTTATGTATATGCTTCCCTAAACTGTGTTGCAGGTCTGATCACTTAGGAGGAAGTAGAGGGTTTGAACCCTACGAGATTGACATCAAATGTAAGACCTACAAGTACTCCTCTCAAACCCAACTTTGGTAGTTTATATAGTTTTCTTGCTTGAATGTATGCTTCTTATTGATGGTCTGCCTTTGATTTGTTGAAGTTGTCAACCCTTACCTTAGGGAAGTTTTTTCCACCAACAGGATCGATGACTCCACTGGGGAATATAATCACGTATTTCCTAGAAGGGTTGTTTTTTCCTTGATTCGGGACTTTCTATTTTGTTTCTTGATTTTTCTAATATTACTAACTCATTTCCAGTCTGGGCAATCAGTCTGATCTTCTTAATCAGGTCTGTATTTTTTAATTTTTCCCTATTTTTCTTCATATATGTTCTTTTTCTTATATATAGAAGCATACACACGCGTTTTCTACCAAAGAACCCATGTATATGCTCTTTTCTTCGGAAATAGTTGCGTATACATGTGGATCTGATATTACACAATTGAATATATTTGGAAAATTTTGAATTTTTTCAAATTTTGCCTTTAGTTAGGGGTGTAGCCTGGTTTTTATACTTTTTTGAGGTCATCTATAGTATGGAATGGCCTTGTTTCTTGTTGGTATCAGTTTCTTTATCTCTTTTTGCAAAAATATTTTTTCAACCTAGGGTTTGCAATTTTTCGAAGTTTTTGCATTTGAAGTTTGGGTTTCATACCTTCTTTGTAAAGTGTCTGATTGTTCTATGCTTTTGGAACAATGATTTGATTCTCAACTTGCTTATAGTCCAATATTTTCATTACTTCATTTTTCATTCTTGAAGTTGACTCATTTGGTTTCTTTTTTATTATTTTAGAAAGGTCATTGCAATTTTGGTTCAATGAAGGATTTTGGTTCAGTGAAACCTTTTTGTTTTTATGAATCTTTTATATATCTTTCAGGTCAAGTTTTTCAAGTGTTTTGGTCTCTTAGTCACTTAATTAGTCTTATCATCTTGTTGATTGTTTATGGCTTGTGAATTTTGTAGTCTATTCGCTTGATTTTGATCTTGAGGTGATTGATTGCTTTGCCTTCTTGAAACTTTCAGTTTAAGCCTTAAAAAGGAGAAAAAAAACATTTTATTACCTTTCGTTTCTTTGGTTTTTGGTTTTTGGTATTTTTGGCTTATCAACAAGTGTGCAAATCTTTATTTCAGGTTGAAATTTGCTTTGTTTGGGAGATATTTTCTTGGATATTTGTTTATCCTTGTTGGTCAAATTTTGGCTTTTTGTATTTGAAACAACACATTTGTTTGTTTAGAGCATTCCATAGAATCTTGCATTTAGGCACTTTAGTATGCATTAAGGTAGTTTGCATTTTAGTCGTTTTAGTCTCTTTCGATAGATGTTGAATGTGTGAGTGTGTTTAAAAGAAAAATAAAAGAGTTTTGCTTTCATAGGTTTCTCGTAGAACCTTGTAGAGATCACTTTTCATTGAAGAAAAAGAAGTTGCATTTTCATGTAGCCTAGTTTTCTATTGGTTTCTTTTCGCGTCAGAACATCACAAGTTGCACTTCCGCTACAAATGTTCTAGACTTTCTTTTTGTCATAGATACATCACTTAGTCTAGGGAATTTATGGCCTTGGAATAAGTGTGTGGAGAGTAAACTCTCCAAGGCCACTCTAAACTGAATCATAGAAGTTCATTAAAGAGTGCAAATCCAGTCTTGTTAAGCTGCCCGATAAATCTCTTCTAACACATGATTTAAGCATGAGGATGAGTGAACATAGGGAAAGAGAGATACCCTCTCTCCTACTTGTTGGATCACGTGCCTGCAACTATTCTGCCCAGCTTCTGGTTACAAAATGGTGACCTTAGTTTCCTATCCTAGGGACCGCATAGGTGACTGCGAGGGGGACTGCCTATGATAGCTGAGACAGACATTTTACCAATTTCATAGTACTTCTGGAGGGTGCCCTTTTGAAGCTTAGATACTTGCACCGACAAAGGCTATTGTCTAGAGGTCAATGTAATTGTTTTTGATACCTTCGTTGGTAGGCTTGGGTCGTAATTATCCCAATCTATCTTCAGCAGGTCCTTATCTTCACTTTCTTGTATTTTGGTGTCTGGTCCTAATCACCCGGAGCGGAAATACTTGGAAGTTGCTTGTTTGGTTGCATCTTTAGGGACTTTTTAGTGAGTTCTCTTTGCTCCTAGATTTCCATATATTTTTATTTTTTGAGCCTTTAAAATTTCTCTTAATATTTAAAAGTGGTTGATCGACAAGTTTGTTGGTTTAGGAGGCTTCGTGGGCTTTCACCTCTGAATTCCGACTTCATCTAGAACGCATAGAAGAAATTATGTTGGTGATTTTCAACCAGTAGCAGTTTATGCATCGAAGATTAATCCTGCTTTAGGGGCTCTCATTTCAGAGGGTGAACCTATTTCAGTTCATAATTTGGACGAAAACACTTCGGTCCTTGCTGGGGTGCTTTTCTAATCGAAAGACGAGATTGATATTGGAGATGTACTTGAGTCCCACTAGACTCCTTCAACACCTCTTCCTTCCTGTCTTCCCTACGTTGTATCATACGTGGGTACCCTGACTCATAGGCCGGCAAACCCTATTCACTCTCCCTTTTTTTTCTTCCAATGACCAATGTTAGTGGCGTAAGTATGGCTACTAATAATTTTGGTGTGCAGAATCCTCCTTTAATTGCAAAAGGGGGTAATATTTCTATCTCTACTGTTACAACTAGTACAATAGTTGTTGACTCTACCTCCATTTTGGGTTTGAGTGGGGACACCCAATCTTCCGCCCCTTTCACTGGTGCCTATCCTTTCAAAATGCCATCCAGTGGGATTCCTTCGGTTCCTTCAATCTTCCCATCTTTTGTTTCCACATCTATGCCAAGTGGTTCATCATATTTTCAAGGTTTTTCTTTTGGAAGTGGTCATATTCCTCCTTCCAATCCATCTTTGAACTTAGGACAGGCTAAGAATGTTAATCCTTTCCAAGGAAGTCAAGGATGGCCAAGTCCTTCCATTAGTGGTTTAGGGGTTGGGAACTTATCCCATCTATTTGGTTGACAGGGGAGTATGCCCTTCCCTTCTCTCTGTACCTCACAGGTATTTCCTCCGCTAGCTAGTCATGGAATCCTTATCAGGGGCTTTCCCCTTCCTTCATTGTTTCGCTAGGAAGAAACTACCCTATGAATGGTTACCCTACGGTAGGGGGTGGATACCCTCTTAATACTTCTGGGCCACAAAGATTTCCTTATGGTTAGGGTCCTTCTATGAGTAACCCGTGGAAAATTGGTGCCTTGCCAAATCTAGGATACTCTTTTTCTAATGTCAGAAATTCTTCTCTTGCTGGGTGGAATTCTCCTGTTCCTCCGTGCTTTCCATTCCTGGAAACTTTGAACTTGCCAGATATTTTGAAATTGAAAATGATCTGATATGATACAATCTGACTTGGCCTCTGGTCCCCACCAAACTTCCATCTGATATTCCAAAATTCGAAGGGAAGTCTAGAGAGGACCCGACTGATCACATAATTGCGTTCCATTTGTGGTGCTCATCTAACTCCTTGATCGATGATTCGATCAAGTTGAGATTATTCCAACGCACCCTAACTTCAAATGTTGCGAAGTGGTATATTGAGCTTAGAGGGGGTACCTTTTCTATGTTTGGAGAATTGGATACTATGTTTCTAAATCATTTTTAGTTTCTTCTCTGATATGATGCTAGAACTAAGCTTCTATCCAATTTTAAAAAATATAAAGCAACTCATATTTATGACCACATCCAAGAGTGGCATAGAAGGAAGAGGCTAATCAAGGCATATATCCTTGATGAATTCCTTCTAGAATGGTTTTTGAAATCTTTGCATCTGGATATTTGTAAGCATGTGTCACTCTTTTAAGTGTTCATTGAATAATAGGCTATCTTTAAAGATTAGCAGTTAGAACTCATATTCTCTCAATGGAGTCCTTTACAAGATTATTCGTGATGCTCCTTGATCAAATATCGATCTAGCCAAGCCTAAGTCGGGACCCCACACCGACGGAATTGCAGGGTTAATCAATAGTAGTACAACAACCTATTGAATCAATTGCAACAGTTTTCTTTACAATATGCTTCTCCATCACAGGCTACACCATCAATATCTATGCCTTCCCAATCTATATCAGTTAATGTTATCCAATATTCAAATCCCAAAGGAGACCAACAATCTGATGGGAAGAAGAAGGGAAATGGTAAGAAGAAAGATAAGGCTGGGAAGGGGAATGTGAACAAGCCAAGTAATGATAGTGGAGAGGGAAAGAAGGAATCGAAAAATATAGTAAAATCCCCATGCAAGTTATGCGATGGGGATCATCTTACCCATATTTTCCCTAAGATTTAGGATGCTTAACACTTGTTAGCTCAAAACGGGTCTTCAAGTTCCTAGGTTGTTTTGACTAACCCTTTTCCCCAAGGGTAGAAAATTCTTTCTAGCACTAATTCTAGTACTAGAACCCGCACAAGGGGCAACCAGGATGGGGAATTCACATCAAATGTATATATGGTAAGGTGTCATGTTGATGTTTCTACAAGATCACATGATTATGGTAAGTTGGAACATTTTAAGGCTAAGGTTGCTTCTGATATCCCATAGTCACTCCATATCGAGAGACCCACAATTCAGTCTATCCCTCAGATTCTGAAAGGCTCTACAAAACATTCGACTGTCAATCCCAATGCTAGGGTTTCTCAGAACTATTCTATTGCCGTAGATCTAGCTCAGAGCCCTTGTGCGATGTCAGGGTTAGAGGTACTCCAATCGTGTCCTGCACAAAGGAGTACATTTCTCATTACAATCATAGCAGTAGATCTGAAGAACTCTCTCATTATTACATTTGATATGTCAAGTGTTAAGAAGAGACTCCCTCATCACATGGATTTCTAGATTAAATCTACATATCGGAAAAATAATATATTTCAAATTGTAGTTGATGAAGGGGATTCCACGTGCGTCATGTTGATGTGATGCTAGAAGGATATCTAGTCTCTAGAATTTGTTCCTTCCCCTACTCTCCTTACTGCATTCGATGTTCATTCTCATAGGCCTCAGGGAATTGTTCCAGCCTTTCTCATCTGTGTTGGGGGAAAGGTTGTCAATATCAAGGTAGAGATACTTGATGCCAACCTTGATTATAATGTTTTATTGGGTTTATACAATGGATACCATTGTTTCATCATTGTTTCGCACCCTATGCTTCCCTCATGAAGGGAGAATTGTTACAATTGTTACAATTGATCAAATGGCTTATTCTGCTCACGACACCAATGCATCTTCTAACTCTACTGTCCCCTTGGTGAAAAATACCAAGCAGTCTGTTGATAATTTAGGATTTGGAATGTGTTGAAGGTGTTGGACTCGCCAACATGTCAGGGGATCTCCTCGGTAAGAAGTCCGAATTAGACCTCAAGTCATTTGGTGTAGGAGTTCCAGTAGTGGGTCGTACGGTAATGCCTTGACCGCGGTTTCACACATAGGCAATTAAGATGTCCCTGTTGGTAGCAAGGCTGTGACATTTGTGACAAGACAAGGAAGGTGCATGAATGTTTCTAACACACGGAGAGTTGGGTGAGTGCGCCCCTTGGAAATCTATGATAGCACATGGCTTGGAAGGGAACACACGAGCAAAGATGCATCACAAACTAGAAAGCAAGTTAGCTAACAATCCAAAGTGATGGTTAAACTAATCAACACATTTCAATAAGATTCATACATACTTATATAGAATAGTCCATACATGCATGCGTAAGAAAATAGGTACATATACCATTTAGAGTAAACAAGATAGCTGGAATACAATATGACATATGCATGAAAAGTGCTGGCTCATTTATATTAAGAAGTGTAAGTTCCAGTCATACAATACATCCATGTCCAACCACTAGTTCCGACAGTGGAATGTTACAGACATAACCGCCTACTCCTCCAAAGAGATATACTAGCTCTGCACAGTGGAGAAGCCAAGGCGCATTACAATATTGTCCAAGCTCTCTCTAGGATAGTCTTATCAGAAACTTGGCTAACCAAAATCGCATACAATGAGTTATGAGGTACTATTTATAGCAAAGGGTGGGGTGGACCCTGACATTACCCTGTGTGACAGTTCATCTACCCTTATGACTCTTCATCTACTTTATGACTGTTACATCCAACTATTGATACTTGAACTTACACTTGACAAGACATTACATTACAATGCACATGTACCCATGTGAGACAAAATGGCTTGAGCAAGCCATGCAAGACATCACTATGACTCAGACAATTGTTGGAAGACTAGCTCTTCGACATCCTCACGATGGTCGACAGTAGCAAACTGATACCAAGATCGGTATTCTGCGATGGTGTCTGTGTACTCTAAGGTGACATCTTTCCGGAACCTAACTCTTCCCTCCATAACATCCAAGTACACCGCTCAGGCTCCTCTGTCCAACTCGTCTAATAACATGCTTATCATTGTCTTCAACGTGGTCGAAACAACAACATACTTGTGCATGGTGTCTGCATTGATGGACAAGTATGGGCTGGTGGCTATGCGCATCAACTTGTCAAAAGTACGATTCAAGATATAGTAGGACCTTTGCCTTTGTCTTTTCCTGGGTGAGAGTCCCAATATATGGGATCGCATGTGTGCGCACAACAACATCCATACTCTTGAATACACGTGCATGGGTAGCGTGTAGACTCATGATGAGTTGTGAGAGCTCTTCATAATTCAAGATCTGACTCCGAATGTGTGCCTTCAGCTCGACCGCTCCAGGTTTCATCATCTTAGGTAAGTGAATCGGTGCTCCCTTGTATCTCATTGTCCATCTTTGCATCTAATCAACAACAACATGCACATTTGACAAGATATGTTCTCATCTAGCACGTCGCTAATACCACCCGTTGAGATGGACGACTGCCTTATGCACGAGCCCACACTTGGAATACAACACCTGCATGACTGTGTTAAGGGACAACACTTCATCCAGTATTGACTTCTTCAATTCTGCTCAAGCGAATGCTGTAACCAATTCCCCTCCCTACTTGGCCGTCTGTAGCTCCTTCGTCATTCGCTCGTTCTCAGCTATTAGGAAGCGAACACTCAAGCTAGTGGCTTTGGCATATGCTCTAATAGAATCGACCAATGTTGTTGGATGTTTGCGTATGTCAGACATGACCACTTGTTCCTTGAACTATGCAGGAGATGTATGGTCATCTAGAGTCGACACTTTGCGATATTGCAAAACTCTATGTCGAGACTCGTCGAATGAGATGTTGTGCATCTCCTCCTCCGGATTGTCTCCAATGGATTTTGTGTCTCCTTGGTTTCTTGGGACTTGATCCTCTTCTGGACATGGTGAAGTTGGTGGATCGACCTCTTGATGATGAGGCATGAGGTCGATGTCTTTCTCTAACTCTTGTTGCACCATATCTGTATCCATTTGTTCAAGTGCTTGCTCTATCTCCTGAGCGAAGTCCTGCTCCTGCGATGGTTCACCCTGTCTGCCTAATGCCAACTTTTTTGATGAGTCCACTACCTATACGGGTGCAGTTTCATCTGTCTGTACAAGTTGTGCCCCCTAATTTACTGGTCCCTGTTGCGCTTCCTTCTCTTGTCTGCATAGCTCCTGTTCCTTCCTTAGTTGCTCCTTCAACTCATGCAACTCCTTCCATGTTTCCTCCATTCTCTATTTCTCTCTCTACCTTTGCACATTTCTCTTGTCACATTGTTGCCTCTTCACCTCTATGGCCAAAGCTACTTTATGCACAAGTGGGTCCACTCGGAAATTGCAGCTCTGCTCTTCCTCCATGTGATCGACAATCTTCCTCTTGCCCATACCGCGCACTGGTATGTTCACTTCTGCTACTGCTACTGCTTTTGGTGCTCTATGAGATGCTGCTTTGCTATCCATTCCACAGTGAGGCTGATCGGTTCATTGAGTCTGGAGGAGTTGTAACAATATCTCCATGGGTCTTCCTTTGCCCAATGACATGCCCCGTGGATCCAGTTGAACTGTACTCTCGTGCAGTCATATTTCACAATACAATGCGGGTCATACAGATTGTAATTTCAGAGGTCGAATGGATACGTCTTCATCTACTCTACTTCGACATCCACATGCTTGAAACTATGTATCTCGTATAACCCAATCCACAATGGAAGAGTGGGCCAAGGTGCCTTCTTCTTCCGGTGTAGCCTAGCTGTCAATCTTGTTGAGATGTGATATGATACTTCCTGCATGATGAGCTTGTCTAAGGAAAACTTCGGTACAACATGCGAAGGATTCTCCATGCTATACATCCACATAAAGGTGCCGGACAGTGAGGCATACTAATCATCTATGTTGATCAGTGCATCCATTTCTGCGTTCGACATGCAGGGTGGATCTTGTTCGAATATCATCTTGTAAACCAGGGTGACAAAATGATTAGAAAACTACGTGATAACTCCTCTGAAGCTGCATTCGGACAAAATCTTACAATAAGTGTTCACATGAGTCTCCGCTAGTGTCTATGCCCACTTCAAGCCTGGGAACTCCTGTCGGGTACAGATTGCATCCAACATGTAGGTGGACATGTAGATCTTTTCTTACATACCTTTGGACAGTTGTCGAGCCCTTGCTATCTGTTCCTTCAGATGATGAGCCAACATGTTAGACTAGTTGCATGCTTTTCCTGTTGAAAATAGCAACAAAAAATGATAAAAATAGAAATGCTAAAAATAGCATTGCTATAAATAGCATTTCAGGATATACTCCAACTCTATTGAAAATAACATCAAGAAATGATAAAACTAGAAATGCTAATAATAGCATTGCTATAGATAGCATTTCAGGATATATTCCAATTTTGATTTGTCCTTGAATCAAAATTGAGAATTAAAATTTTAATTTAGTCTCAGCAACTATTTGGAAAATAATTAATTAATTCATCTTGAGTTAATTAGTTGGTGAAAATCAAACATGAAGTCTTTGTGAAGACATGCAACAATTATCCCTTTGATTGAGGAAGTTATCCCTTAATTAAGGAGATAAGGATGAGTTGTAATTAGTTAGCTCATTAACTGAGTTAAGTCCAGTTAGATTAGTTCCAAACAGTTTGTGGAACTGATTGTGAGTTCAGTTAGTTAATGCATGCATGCATGCAACTAGTATTCTCCAGATAATTGAATATTCTCTCATAAATAACTCATGCATGTCAGTTCATACAGAGCCCTAGTTGATATTAAAGGAAGGGACAATGTACTATCAGTTGTTAGGATTTTCCTATAAGAAAATATCTTGCATGCAGAGGGAATTCATTCCTTCAGGATTACGCAGTTACTACAGAGGTTAGAGCAGTGTGTGAGGTGAGAATCACATAGGTGGAAGCTGGAGGACCCAAGAGAAACTGCGCAAGGAAATAGGAGGCTTGGAGGACTTAAAGAAGGCATATGTGTTGTCTATTCTATCTATGAGCAGCAGTGAGGGATTGTACTGAGAGCTGGATAGCTTGTGAGCTAAAGCTTTGTGTAATTCTAAGATATTTCCACTTGTATGATAATACAGATAGCGGGGTTTTTAGTTGAGGCTTTCCCCAAAGTATTCTTCTGTGTTTCATGTGTGATTGAATCTTCTTCTCTATTATATGTGTTCTGGTTGATCTTGCTCAAAATCAATTAAGCTTCCACAAGTTTGATTGTAGAAGTAGATCAATTATTTTTCTTTAGTACATTGCATAATCAGTTTAATCTACAGTGAGAATTTCTACATTGCCTTCTCTATCTAGTTGGTCCAATGCGATAACCCAACTATGTGTGAAGGTTTCCATGCTTTCTTGGCCATACAATCGACATGCAAAGATGACCAAGTATTGATACGACTTCTGCAATATCTTCGTCTTGTAGACCTCGTTAGGTGTCATCCTGAATCTAGCCGACTCCTTCACCCTGTTCTTCAAAATATCTCTAGAGTTGGCATTATTGTTGGGTATGCTGAACGAAGTCTCCATGATGATCACAGGATTTGACATCTGATACATCTCATCATAATCCTATGCCCAAACGGTAGCAATCTCCATCTCGTTGACACTTCTCAATGTGATCGTCTCAGGATCAATGTGCGAGATGATCCAATGTATCATGTATGCACATGGGAGCACGGGATATCTACATGCAATCTGGTACAAGACAGACTTGTGGATGTTCACATAAACTTGGCGGTCTTCAAGGTATTCCTCAAATGTGCCTGCAAATGCATCATTGACCTCTTTACATTTCGGCTTGATTTCCTTGTCTACAATCAGCTTGGTATCTTTGTAGATTGGTAGACTTGCGGACACTCGCTCAACTACTACTCCAGTTTCTCTTTTGTTAGTGTCCTTTGATCCTACTCTCTTGGAGACCATTAATCCTGAACTGCTAAGCGGTAGACAAATACCTACTAGATTTGGAGAAAAAGCAAAACTTATGGCAAGAAATATGTCATAAAAAACCAGAGCAAACTTGTCAGAGGAATGACATGTAACATACCTGGGGATTGACTAGCAAGGATTGTACAATTTCTTCTGGGAGGCTGAGAGACTGGCTGCCAAAACTGTGCAAAAGGCATTCTAGGATGTCTGGGGAGGTTGGCTAGCTGTTGGATTTGTGTAATGTGCAATCTAGGTTAGCCTGATGGCCACTGGAATTGCGCAATGTGCAATTTCAGCTAGCAGTGGTTGCAGGCCCAGTGACTGCATTGCGTAATTTTCTAGGCCAATAGTCATTATCCCTCAGAATTGCGCAATGCAAGATTGGAGGACAATTACTGGGAAGAAATGTGCATTTCTTGAGGGGAAGACAGATCCTTCCTTCTCAGGATTACGCAATGTTGTCTTAGTGAGGCAAAGTCTATGCCAAGGTTGCCCAAACCCGCCAACAGACAACTGAAAGCAAATGTGAGTGTGATTTCATGGCGGTACTGAGTGTAAGGAGTGAATGATCATGCATGCAAACAATGAATAAAAGATTCAGAAAATGGAACAACATGCATGTGGGTGAAGCGAGTCACCGAATCGGCGACCGTTCGTGCAAAACAGTGTCATGTATGTGACAACAGTGAGATGCTAACGAAAACTGAAACAGTGCTAGTACAAGCTAGTATGCATGGAAATCAAGAAAACAACACTCACACAAGATAAAACACAAAAAGAAACATAAATGCTGCAAGAGGCAAGTTAAGACTACTTACTTGTGAATCGTTGATCTGGATGTGTTGAAGACTCCTAGATGTGTTGTGGGATGTCAGAGCCCCAAAATTGATGTGAATGAGTGAGCGTTGAATAAATAATTTTGAGGCTCATGATACGCATGCCACAAATCTAGGAAAAAGCAGCACTTGTGATCCGAATCGGATCCATAGAAAGACTGTCAAGAACCATGACTAAATCAGGTCGAAAAAATCTCTAATATCCAAAACAACATCAAAAACACCTAGAACCAGTGGCCATGGCAGCTGACGTGGAACGACGAGGACCTCAGTCAAAGCGCGCTGATCGAGGCCCATGGAGACCACACAGTGGCCAAAGTAGCCCCTGGGAGCCCTAGATCGGGAAAAAGAGGTGATTTTCGATGCGCGATTATTGGGCGAACATGCCAAAATGGGGAAGCCCGAGCACTCGGTCGCATGGGGGAACCAGAGGATCACGGGCGGAAATAGGTAAAAGCTCTAAAGTACAACGGTGGGACCCGCGCCCTAGAAACCGATGGTTTTGATCAGGGCGCCCTTGAACGGTAAGAGGTTTTGGACAGGAACGGAGCGATCCCACACAATGATCGACACGTGGCAGTGGAGGAGAGAGGAAACCGCCGTTTATCGCGCGTTATCGGTCGAGCAAGTCAACCACGCTCAACATGCGTATGACGTCGGATCTTGAGGAGCCCAGATCAGACGGTTGAGATTGTGCTTGATAGAAAGAAGTGGAATCGACAGGGAATGAAGCCACATTCTAAAGGGATTTGGAATTTTTTTGACCGCCATGGTGGAGAAAGAACGTATCCACGACATAACCGAAGAAATGAACCGATGAAGCATGTTGGCACCCGTTAGATGGGGACACGTGGCCAGTTCCCGAGCATTCATGCTGACGCCGAATAGGGGAACTCCAAGCACAATTGCGGAAGGAGAATCGACATAGGTGGGAGAGGAACCGAACAAGCATAGGGATTGAATGGCTAAAGCCATGAATAGAGACAGTCAACTAGGGAGGAGTTTATTGGGAACCTGAATTGAGAGGAGTCCAAGTGACTAGGAGAGATAGTGAACAGTGAACCCTGAGAGGAGGAATGAACACAGAGAACAGTAAAGCCAAGCATAGGAGACAGAGGGCCGAGCTGACCACAGGCAATGTAGAGAACCAGAGAGCTTGAAGATTCAAGCCTTCCCATAGAGGAATCTGTCCGGACTGAGCATCACATTTGGCTCTTTTCACTACAGACCAAGGGTCACAGAGCTGGTAGGAAGAAAAAGAGTCTGTGTACTTCGAGTGGTTTGGGGAATCCAAGAACCACCCTACCAAGCAAAATTTGCTTCAGGAGAACTCATATTGAGTCCCTGTATTGTAATTTCTCTGCTGTAAGACACAATAAAATAAGGCCACCACTGAAGCTGGACTGGAGACGTAGCCCTGGAGAATAGGGTGAACTCCTTATTAAAAACTGTTTGTGTCTTTGTGTTGCTTACTGTATTTCTCTATTGTCTTTCCACTTATTTTCTGTGTATTGGCAATCTGATCGATCCATTGTTTCAATAACACAGAACACACACACACCAGCACATGAGTTTGTAATACCTTTTGTTTAATAAATCTTCAACTGAGGTCACTCATAGGGTTATTATCAGATCAACTTGGAGGAAAGATTCTAAAACGATCTTTACATGTAACCTTCGGCTACTAAAAATAGCTCCCTAAAATCTAGGGATTCTTTTTGCATGTTGCTTTTGCTATTCCAGGAAAAATTAGCCCATGCATGCAAGTCAAGTTTCCTTAGTCCCAAGTGGAACCGGTCAACCCAACTGCACATCCAACAGTCTGTTCAGCTGATGGGAAAAAATGTGCATTTCTTGGGAGGGAGCTAGGTTAGCTGCCTAGAATATTTGCACAATTTCTAGGAAGAGTAGCTGACTGTTCCCTAGGATTGCGCAATTCCTGGGCTGAGCAGCCCTACTGGGAGGAATTGCGCAATTTTCTCAGTGAAGCTTAACTGGCAGATTTGCGCAATTTTGGAGCCTAGTAGGCCACCAGACATAATTGCGCAATTAATGGAGCGAAGGCTGGTTCCCCTCTAGAATTGTGCAATTTCTTGAGGGAGCTACTCAGCCAGTAGCTGGACCAAGTCCAGAGAAATAACCTATGAGGGGGATGCAACAAGCTTTGATGGACAAGCTATTATTCTACAAGGAAAACACTGAAGCTTGTGTACTTGACAAGGCAAGACACGCTGTTATGAAAGGATGGCAGGGAGGCTCCAAAATGAAGCTAAGGAAAAATTTTGGAGGGTGGCTGTAACCGCTACAACACTTGGCAACACACTGGTAGAACTCGAGCTCTTTGAATGGACCTTGTTCGTGAAAAGTAAGTCTAACACCTCTAGAAGTATTGTTCAATTCTCAGTGTGTCTTGGTTTCCACACTAGCTTGATTGTAATATGTAGCATCTACCAAGCTCTTGGTCGATTGACACACATTCCAAGCCAAGTCGACACAATTATTTCGATTAGGGTTGAGGGGTATATTGGTGCACAAGCAATATATTCGTTAGAGTCTTAGTTTCATCTCTGGTGTTGCTCCACTGCGAGCAGGCTTGGACAATACCCCGGTGGAGTCATGCAGGAACAGAAGCATTGCTCTGTTGCCAACAAGCCTGGTCAATGCCCCAGCGGAGCTACTTGCATCACCTCTCTGCGTAGGAAGCCTTTCTCTTCTTTTGCCTTATTCATTTTTCATTTTTCATTCTTTTCATTTTTTTTCATTTTCCTAACTATGCATAACACTTATTCATTTCAGAGGCAGAAGAGGTATCCCGACTTATTGGAGAAGAAGAGATTGTTTCTTTAGAAAATTAGTTTATTATATATCTCTGACGTGCGTGTTAAGGTTTTCCCCATCACCTTACTCTATGTGACTGAGCTGACAAGGGTTAACCCAAAAACAACCGACTAGAGTAGGTGACACTCGTTAGCGTGCAAACGTTGTGTTTTCAACAAGGTTCAATTTGAACAGTACTTATTTTCCATCGACATATCATGGGCTAAAAGTAACAAGTTCTTCACATAGAGGTAGGATGACGAATAACCAAGTAGTGATAGTTGCATAAGGCCTCTTTTACTTTTACCCAGCTTGTTTCAAGATTCATGCATGGTTTCATGCGAAACTAACCTACGAACAAAAAAAAGCAAATAAACAACAAAGCAAATCAGAAGCATAAGTAAATGCGAAAGCAAAATGAGTAAGCAAACAAGCAATCAAACTAACAAACATGCAAAGCAAGAAATCAAACAAGCATGCAAACAAACAAACTGAAAGCAAACACTACTCCTACTCCTAAACTAATGGTGCATGGGCCTAATCATGTGAAGTGATATTTCCAATGAAGCCATAGGCACATTGGTTGACCTATTTTGGTGAAGGCTTGGTCCACGAGCAACCCGGTTGTGCGAACCAACAAACAAGAAAGATATAACAATGAAGACAAACACACTTCATGTTTAAAAGTGTCCACAATACATAAGTGAGTGCAAGTACATGACATGTGGTCCATGGACTTGTCACGGTGCTGTGAGACACTGTGCGCAGCTTTGAAGCATATGCATACTCTTGACTTTGACATGCAAGAAAATGAAAGAAATAAAGAAAACTTTCATCGTGCACGTGTGCTTGCAATGTAAGATTCCTCCAGTGCATGAGTGATGGGATTGTGCAGTCCAAGTGGAGGAAGTATGATTTGTGTGTGAGATTGATCATCAATGCACACAGATGAGCGATGAGGAGCCTCGGGTGATTGAACAATTTCTTGATCGGAAGTGAACCCAACCACAGGATAGAGAGGGCCTGACATAACCATTAGCTCAGGCTGAGATGCCTTGACAATCTGTGGTGTTTCAACTTCATCGTCAGATAGATCATCATAAACAGGTGGCTTCTAAAGATCAACTACGATAGAATCATGATCGTGATCGAATATGGGAGTAAATGGATCACGACAGCTACAATTAGAAAAATTGATGATTTCATCAGTATCCTCTGCATGATTTGATAAATTAAATAGAGGGGGAGATGAGAAGCGAACAAATTCATCCTTTGTGTTTCCAGAAAAGGAAGATGAAAGGTCAAGTGGATTTTTAATGAATAACTTTTCCTCTCTGTTGTCGGATGATGGACTGACATCTGAGGTGTCTTGCGAGTGATCAACAATGCTTGCATCCGTAGATGAAGATACGCATGCAAAATCATGGATGGCAGGTTCACAAAAGATGTCAGGAAAGAACAGAGGGGGTTCAGATGGAAGGGAGTCATCCTTTGCTGAGTGTTGATGCTCAAGATCCCAGTCATACTCTTCATGAATGACACCACATGTTGGTTGTGCAACACCAACTCTGTCAATGGCTTGATCCTCATTCACAACAAGTGTAGAGTCCAGAACAAAAGAACACAAGACAATATCATCCAAAGGAACAACCGAGTACGAAGACGGATGTTGTGGTACAAAATGAATATGACAACTCGATGGACTCACAACCAAATCTACGCGAAAATTAAGTGAAGTGATGTTGGGAGGATGTGACAGTTGAACAGATGTGTGAGCATGATCTCCTGCATCACTCTGTAGTGGTGGAGTTGTTTGATGAGGGGACGGTGGAGAGTCACTTGTGACAGTGACCGTATTTATCTATGATTGCACGGCTCCATCACTGAAGAATGTTGAGTGAGGCTTGAGTTCAAACTTCTCCTTGGGATGGGCAGATTTCTTAAGATAATACTCGAATCTATCCCAAAGATAGAAAAATTTCATCTAGCTCTTCGGAGATTGAAACTGCAAATCACAAAAGCGCTACCAAAAATCCATAGGCGATTCATGGAGAGCCTTCCATTGTTGTAACAGTTTTTGGTCAAGATTTTCTAGATCAAAATGATAGAAAGTGTCTTCAATGAGATCACACAAGTTCTCAAGTGAGTGCACGCTGTCAGCCGATAGGCTACACAACCACTTATGTTGAGATTCACAAAGTGTGTATGCAAGAAACAGACTGGCCTATTTGTTAGAACATCCATCTTCCTGATGAAGCAAGGAAGTCATGTAATAACTCAGGCCAAGCCACTTCACCTTCACCGTCATACGTGTATGTGGACAAGAGATCAAAGACCTCCCTCATAATGGTGATGAATTTGGAATGCAAAAAACATCCTCAAGGGAGTAGAGAGCAAGCATCCATGATAGATATGCAAGGTTAAAAATAGGATGAGAGGACACAACTTGTCATCTGGCCCTCCTTCTATCGCCAGAAATGTTGACGGTGCTAGACCCGCGAACATGTTAAGGGATCTCCATAGTAAGAAGTCCCAATTAGACCTCAAACTGTTTGGTGTAGGATTCCCAGTAGTGGGTCATACGATAATGCCTTGACTGCAGTTTCGCACAGAGGTAAGTAAGATGTCCCTGTTGGTAGCAAGGGTGTGAAAGTTGCAGCAAGACAAGGAAGGTGCATGAACAATTCTAACACACGGAGAGTTGGGTGACTGCGCCCCTTGGAAACCTGTGATAACACGCGGCTTGGAAGGGAACACACGAGTGAAGATGCATCACAAACAGGAAATAAAGTTAGCTAACAATCTAAAGTGATGGTTAATCCAATCAACACATTTCAGTAAGATTCATACATACTTATACAAAATAGTCCATACATGCATGCGTAAGCAAACAGATACATATACCATTTAGAGTAAACAAGATAGATGGAATACAATATGACATATGCATGAAACATGTTGGCTCTATTATATTAAGAAGTGTAAGTTGCAGTCATACAATACATCCATGTCCAACCACTAGTTCTGATGGCAGAACATTATAGCCACAACCGCCTGCTCCTCCAAAGAGACATACTAGCTTTGCGTAGTGGAGAATCCAAGGCGCATTACAATATTGTCCAAGCTCTCTCTAAGATAGTCTTATCAGAAGCTTGGCTAACCAAAAGCCCATACAATGAGTTATGATGTATTTTTTTATAGCAAAGGGTGGGGTGGCCCTTGACATTCCCCTTTGTGACAGTTCATATTCCCTCATGACTCTTGATATACTTTATGATTGTTACATCCAACTATCTACACTTAAACTTACACTTGACAAGACATTACATTACAATGCACATGTACCCATGTGAGACAAAATGGCTTGAGCAAGCCATGCAAGACATCACTATGACTCAGACAACTGTTGGAAGACCAACTCTTCGACATCCTCATGGTGGTTGATAGTATTGAACTGATGCCAAGATTGGTAGTCTGCAATGGTGTCCTTGTACTCTAAGGTGACATCTTTCTGGAACCTGACCCTTGCCTCCATAGAATCCGAGTACACTACTCGGGTTCCTCTGTCTAACTCGTCTGATAACATGCACATCATTGTCTTCAGTGTGATCAGACTAGCAACATACTTGTGCATGGTGTCTACACTGATGGACAAGTATGGGATGGTGCTTATGTGCATCAACTTGTCAAAGTACGAGTCAAGCTGTAGTCAAACCTATTCCTTTGTCTTTGCCTAGATGAGAGTCCCAATAGATGGGATTGCATGTGCGTGCAAAACAACATCCATACTCTTGAATAGAAGTGCATGGGAAGACTATAGACTAGTGCTGAGCTGCGGGAGCTATTCATAGTTTTGGATCTGACTCCAGATGCATGCCTTTAGCTCGACCGCTCTAGGCTTCATCATCTTAGGCAAGTGAATCGGGGCTCCCTTGTATCTCATCGTCATGTTTGCATGTAATCAACAATAGCATGCACATTTGTCAAGATATGTTCTCTTCTAGCACATCGTTGCTGCCACCCGTTGTGATGGACGACTGCCCTATGAATGATACCAAAATTGGAAGACAACGCCTGCATGACTGTGTCAAGGGACAATACTTCATCTAGTATTTCCTTCTTCAATTTGGCTCGGGCGGATGCTGTAACCAATTCTCCTCCCTGCTTGGTCGTTTGTATCTCCTTCACCATTCGCTCGTTCTCAGCTATCAGGAAGTGAACACTCGAGCTAGTGGCTTTAGCATATGCTATGGTACCATTGGCCAATGCTACTAGATGTTTGTGCATGTCATACATGAACACTCATTCCTCGAACTGTGTAGGAGATGTATGGTCATCCAGAGTCAACACTCTACGAGATTGCGCAACTCTATGTTGAGACTCGTCGAATGAGATGTTATGCATCTCCTCCTTCGGATTGTCTCCAAGGATTTTTGTGTCTCCTTGGTCACTTGGGACTTGCTCCTCTTCTAGACACAGTGAAGCTGATGGATTGACCTATTGGTGATGAGGCATGATGTCGATGTCTTTCTCTAACTCCTGTTGCTCCATATCCGTATCCATTTGTTCAAGTTCTTGCTCTATATCCTGAGCAAGTCCTGCTCATGTGATGGTTCACCCTATCGGCCTAATGTCAGCTATTTTGATGAGTCCAATACCTGTATGGGTGTAGTTTCATATGTTTGTACAAGTTGCACCCCTTGCTGTACATGTCCCTACTGTGCTTCATTCTCCTATCTACGTAGCTCTTGTTCCTTCTGGAGATGCTCCTCAACTCATGCAACTCCTTCTCTGTTTCGTCCATTCTATGTTTCTCTATCTGCCTTTGTGTGTTTCTCTTGTCACGTTGTTGCCTCTTCGCCTATATGGCCAAAGCTGATTTCTACAAGAGTGGGTCCGCTCGGAACTTGCAACTTTTCTCTTCCTCCATGCGATCAACAATCTTCCTCTTACCCTTGTCACACACTAGTATGTTCACTTATGCTGCTTCTGGTGCTCTTTGAGTTGTTGCTTCACGCTGCTTTGCTATCCATTCCACAGTGAGGCCGACTGGTTCATTGAGTTTGGAGGAGTTGTAACAATATCTCCATGGATCTTCCTCCACCCAACAACATGCCCCATGGATCCAGTTGAATTGTACTCTCGTGTAGTGATATTTCACAAGAAAATGTGGGTCATATGGATTGTAACTTCGGAGGTTGAAAGGGTACTTCTTCATCTACTCTGCTTTGACATACTTATGCTTAAAACTCTATATCTCGTATAACCTAATACGAAATGAAAGATCGGGTGAAGGTGCCTTCTTCTTATGGTGTTGCCTAACTGTCAATCCTGCCGAGATGTGATATGATACTTCCTGCATGACGAGCTTGTCCAAGGCAAACTTAAGTAGAACATGTGAAGGCTTCTCTGCACTATACATCCAAATGAATGTTTCAGATGGTGAGGCATGCTAATCAGCTATGTTTATTAGTGCCTCCATTGTTGCCTTCGACATGCAGGGTGGATCCTATTCAAATATCATCTTGTAAACCGAGGTGACAAAATTATTGGACAATTGCGTGATAACTCCTCTGAAGTTGCATTCTGACAACATCATACAATAAGTGTTCACAATAGTCTCCATTGGTGTCCATGGCCACTTCAAGCCCAGGAACTCCTGTCGGGCACAGATTGCATCTAAGATGTAGGCAGACATGTAGAACTCTGCTTGCATACCTTTGGGCAGCTATCAAGCCCTTTTTACCTGTTCCTTCAACTAATGGGCCAACATGTCGAACCAGTTGCATGCTTTGCCTTCTCTGTCCAGTTGGTTCAACTCGATCACCCAACTCTCTGGGAAGGTTTCCATTTTTTCTTAGCCATACAATCGACATGAAAATATGACCAAGTATTGATACACCTTCCACAGTATCTTCGTCTTGTAGACCTAGTTGGGTGTCATCCTGAATCTAGCCAAATCCTTCACCCAGTTCTTCAAAATGTCTTTGGAGTTGGCATTATTGTTGGGTATGTTGAAGAGAGTCTCCATGATGATCATGATCTTCAGCATCCGATACATCTCATCATAATCCTGTGCCCTAAAGGTAGCAATCTCTGTCCCGCTAACACTGCTTAATGTCATCATCTCAAGATCAGTGTGTGAGACGATCCAATGTATCATGCCTGTGAATGGGAGCATGGGATATTTGCATGCAATTTGGTACAAGTCGGACTTGTGGATGTTCACAAAAACTTGGTGGTCTTCGAGGTCTTCCCCAAATGTGCCTACAAATGCATCATTGACCTCTTGTCATTTCATCTTGATGTCCTTGCCTACAATCAGCTTGGTATCTTCATAGATCAGTAGACTTGTGGACACTCGCTCAACTGCTACTCCAGTTGCACTTCGGTCAGTGTCCTTTGATCCTGCTCTCTTGGAAGCCATTGATCCTGAACTGCTAAGAGGTGGATGAACACCTGCTAGATCTGGAGACAAAGTGACATGCATGGGAAGAAATTTGTCAGCAAAAACCAAAGCAAATTTGAGGAACGACATGAAACATACCGAGGGATTGACTGGCGAGGATCACACAATTTCTTCTGGGAGGCTGGGAGACGGGCTACCAGAATTGCCCAAAAGGCAGTCTAGGTTATTCGGGAGGCTAGCTAGCTACTGGATTTGCGCAATGTGCAATCCAGGCTAGCTTGTTGGCTGTTGGAATTGCGCAATGCACAATTTCAACTGGTAGTGGTTGCAGGCCTAGTGACTGCATTGCGCAATTTTTAGGGCCAGCAGTCACTATCCCTCAGAATTGCGCAATGTAATACTAGAGGATAGCTACTCGGCAGAAATGCACATTTCCTGTGGGGAAGATAGAGCCTTCCTTCTCAGGATTGCACAATGTTCCCTTGGTGAGGTAGAGTTTGGGCCAAGGCTACCCGAACCTGCCGACGGGCAACTGAAAGCAAATGTGAATGTGATTGCATGGCGATACTAAGTGTAAGAAGGAGTGAGTGATCGTGCATGCAAGCAGTGAATGAAATATTAAGAAAATGGAACAACATGCATGTGGGTGAAGCGAGTCGTTAAATAAGTGACCGTTCGTGCAAAAAAGTTTCATGCATGCGACAACAGTGAGATGCTAACAAAAACTGAAACGGTACTAGTACAAGCTAGTATGCATGTAAATGATAGCAAGCGTTCATAGAAATCAAGCAAATAGCACTCACACAAACCAAAACACAAAAAGCGATAGAAATGCTGCAAGAGACAAGTTAAGACCACTTACATGTGAATAGATGAGCTGGATGTGTCGAAGACTCCTGGATGTGTTGTGGGATTTCAGAGCTCCAAGATCAATGTGAATGAGCGAGCTCTGAAGCATCAAATAAATAAGTGTGAGGCTCATGACGTGCAAGCCACAAATCTAGGAAAAAGTGACACTTGGAGGAAAGATTCTAAAACGATATTTGCATGTAACCTCTAGGTGCTAAAAATAGCTCCCTAAAATCTAGGGATGCTTTTGCATGTTGCTTTTTCTATTTCAGGAAAAAGAAACCCATCCATGCAAGTCAAGTTTCCTTGGTCCTAGGTGGAACTGGTCAACCCAACTGCACATGCAGTAGTCTGTTTAGCTGATGGGAAAAAATACGCATTTCTGGGAGGGAGTTGGGTTGGCTGCCCAAAATATTTGCACAGTTTCTAGGCAGAGTAGCTGATTGCTACCTAGGATTGCGTAATTCCTGAGCTGAGCAGCCATGCTAGGGGGAATTGCACAATTTTCTCAGTGAAGCTTGATTGGAATATTTGCTCAATTCTGGAGCCCAACAAGCTGCCAGATAGAATTGCGCAATTTCTAGAGGGAAGGTTGGTTCCCCTCTAGAATTGCACAATTTCTTAAGGGATATGCTCAGCCTGTAGTTGGACCAAGTCCGGAGAAACAGGATATGAGGGGGATGCAACAAGCTTTGATGGATAGGTTGTTATTCTGCAAGGAAAACATTGAAGCTTGTGTACTTGACAAGGCAAGACATGCTGCTGTGAAAGTTTGGTAGGGAGGCTCCAAAATGAAGCTAAGGCAAAATTTTGGAGGGTGGTTGTAGCCGCTACAATAGAATTTATTCCTCATTGATGGGTACTTTTGATATTCCTCCTCCTACCACTCATATTAATGCCATTCTGTTCTCCAAGATTGCTTCTCAAAAAAATTTGTTCCGAACTCATTATTTTTCTGATCCTTCGCCCTTACCCCCCCTCTGCTTCCATGTTACAAGAGGGGAAAGTAGGTGGAATGTCATATCCTATATCTATAGCAGAAATTATGCACCAATATATTGTGCATTTTACAGATTCTAACCCCATTCCTCCCCCATCAAAGGATTTGGATGGTGATGTGGCTCTGGTCTAGAGTGTTGAGTCTACTTCAACTATGTATTTCCTTGACATTGTCTTACCATCTGAAGAGGAAATTTTAGAAGCAATGATCGATGCAGAAAGACCGTGGGATGATTTGCATCATCATTCATATTTCTCCTTGATTTTCATGAAGTTGAATCAAATTTGTCTAGTCATTCTTCAACTAGAAGTGTTCATAAAATTCTAGATCCTTTGGCCCCATCATATATTTTTGCCAACCATTCCAGTGAACGTTTCTAGGAATCCCAATATCATCAAATATATCTTCATCAGAGCTGCATGTTCCCCCAAAGAAATCAAGATTTATACCAACCTCTTTAAGGAATTTCGAGATGTGTTTGCTTGGTCTTATGAAGAAATGCCTGGAATCAATACATCGATAGTTCAACATGAGATCAAGACATATGAAATAATTTGGCCTGTACAAAAAATATTTTACTGGTAAATCCTAGGAAATTTGCAGCTATTAAATCTAAGATTGAAAAGTTGCTTAACGCGGGTTTCACATACCCTGTTCCTCTAACTGAATGGGTCTCAAATCCAATCCCTATTGATAAAAAAGCAAGGAACGATCCATATATGCATCAACTTTAGGATTTGAATAAGGCTTGTCTTAAAGTTAATTTCCCCACTCCATTTATCGATCAGATCATTGATGACTTGCTGGAAATGAGGTATTTTCCTTCATGGATGATTTTTCGGGATATAATCAAATAACTATCCATCCTGAAGACCAACACAAGACAACATTTATTTTCCCCTGGGGTACATTTGCATACAAAAATATGCCTTTTGGCCTAAAAAATGTTGGAGCTACTTTTCAGCGGGCCATGTCCTATTCTTTCCCCGACATCCATCACATAATAGATGCATATTTGGATGACCTAGTTGCTCGTTCTTGAAAGAGAATTGATCATCCAAAACACCTTCATTTGGTTTTTGAAAGATGTCGTTACTATAAGATCTGGTTGAACCCTAATAAATGTGTTTTCACTGTCACATATGATCAGTTATTGGGATTCATTATGTCCAACGAAGGGATTCGTGTTGATCCCTTCAAGGTTGAGGCAATACTTCACTTGTCCCCCCCATCGACGGTTTGTCAACTTTAGAGTCTCCAAAGAAAAGCCAATTTCTTAAGGAAATTTATCGCAAATTACGTCGAGATTACAAAAGGATTTATGCGATTACTAAAGAAAGGACTTCCATTTGCTTGGGATGATTTTTCTCGACATTACTTCGATTCTTTGAAAAAGGAATTAACCTCTGCTCTTCTTTTGAGTCCATTCGATTATAGCATGGACTTCCTCTTGTATCTCACTATGGCAGAATCAACCATTGGTATGGTTTTGGTTCAAGAGAATGATTCTCTTAGATAGAATGTGATTTATTATCTGAGTCGAGGATTATTCAGTCCTGAACTTAGGTATTCTCATATGGAGAAATTGGTTTTGGAAAAAGTTCACGATGTCCAACGGCTCCGTCATTATATTCTACTTAGAAAAACTTTTGTGTTGGATGATGTCAACCCATTTCAATTTGTCCTCAATAGGCGAGTTATTGGGGGAAAGTATAATAAATTGATTATCATCTTACAAGATTTCGATCTCGAGTTTATGTCAGCCAAGTCTAAAAAATAATTATTATTCCTGGAATTTATTTTAGAGTTTCCTTGTGAAGAGGAGTTGTTTATGAAGAGTCATTTACTTATGAACATTTATTCCTAATCTCTTCATGGGATCCTTGGTATGGAGACATCATAGTATATCTCCAGACTTGGAAGTTCCCTCAGACTTTTTCAAAGGATGAACGTAGAAAATTATGTCACCTGGTTAAAAATTATATTATTATCGGTGACACTTTGTATTGTCACGGGATTGGCTCAACCCTTAGGCGTGTTTAGCCCTAGAAGAAGTTGGGTTTGTTCTTAATGACTGCCACAGTGGATCTTGTGGAGGTTGTCTATCTGGGCTTGCTACACCCCAAAAAATCTTGCATTCATGCTATTTTTGGCCCTCGGTTTTTAAATATTGCATGGAAGTAGTCAATAAGTGCCATAATTTTCAGGTATATACCCAAAAAATCCACACTCATCCAGCTCCACTTTTCCCTGTCATCACTTTCGGTCCTTTGACGAGTGGGGTATTGATTTTACAAGTTGTAACCCGGCTTTGGCTAAGGGTCACAAGTATATTATCATAGCAGTAGACTACTTTATGAATTTGGTTGAAGCTATTCCTACTTTCAATAACGATGGCGAGACAACAACTATTTTCCTATTCAACCAAATCATTTCACATTTCGGTATTTCAAGGGAGATTGTCACTGATCATGGCAGTCATTTTCAGAATAAGATGATGTCTGAGTTGGCTTTAAAATTGGGATTTCAATAGGACCATTTTTCTGCATACTATCCTCAAGCTAATGGACAAGTTGAAGCCATAAACAAATTCCTCAAAACTATCCTACAAAGGAAAATCAATAAAGCTAAATCTAACTAGCACATCATGTTATATCCTGTGCTTTGGGCATACCAGATGTTTGTCAAGACTGCCACAGGTTTTACTCATTTTCAACTAGTTTATGGTTTGGAATCAATATTCCCTATGGAATGTGAGATCCCATCTCTTAAATTAGCGGTTTAACTTCTTCTAGACACATCTAGTCTTGAAGAATGCCTTATTCATTTGGAACATCTCGATGAGCAATGTCGAGATGCAACCACAATGAATGAACCTCATGAAAAGAGAGTAAAGGCCCAATATGACAAGATAGTGTGTCCTATGGTTTTCTATGAAGGTGACCTTGTCCTCGTCTATGACAAAGATAAGGACACCTTGGGGGCAGGCAAGTTCAAGCCCATGTGGTATGGTCCTTTTATCATCAAAAAGGTCTTGAAGAAAGGTGCATATGAGTTGGTTTACTTTGGTGGAAACATGTTGTGAGAGCCCAGAAATGGGCTCTATCTTAAGAAGTATTATGCCTAAGTTGTTGCCTAGAATTTTCATTGTTTTGTAAATATTGTACATAGTTGTTTATTTTTTTTTTTCTATGGGTCTTGTGGTGATGTTAGTATTTTTTATCTTCTTTGGGAGGTTTCGATGGGTGATTTGGTGTATCTAGGATTCATCGATGGTGCTAGCAGACATACTCGAAACTTAACTTTCACCGCTTGGGTAATATTTGTTGAAAATAGCAACAAGAAATGCTAAAAATAGAAGTGCTAAAAATAACATTGCTATAAATAGCATTTCGGGATATTCCAATTTTAGTTAGTCCCTGAACTAAAATTGAGAATTAAAATTAAAATTTGATCTTAGCAGTTGTTTTGAAAATAATTAATTAATTCATCTTGAGTTAATTAGCTGGAGAAAATAAAAAAATGAAGTCTATGTGAAGACATGCAGCAGTTATCCCTTTGATTGAGGAAGTTATCCCTTAATTAAGGAGATGAGAATGAGTTGTACTTTGAGTTGTAATTAGTTAGCTCAGTTAACTGAGTTAAGTCCAGTTAGATTAGTTCCAATAGTTTGTGGAACTGATTGTGAGTTCAGTTAGTTAATGCATGCATGCATGTAACTAGTGTACTTAAGATAATTGAATATTCTCTCATAAATAATTCATGCATGTCAGTTCAGTCAGAGACCCAGTTGAGATCAAAGGATGGGACAATGTACTATCAGTTGTAGGAATATTCCCTTGAGGATATCTCTTGCACGCAGAAAGAATTCATTCCTTGAGGATTGCACAATTATTTCTGAGTTTGGTGAGCAGTGTGTGAGGTAATTACACACAGGTGGCAGCTTGAGGACCTAGGAGAAACTGCGTAAGGAAATAGGAGGCTTGGAGGACTGAAGGAAGGCATATGTTGTGTCTATTCAGTCTATGAGCAGCATTGAGGGATTGTACTGAGAGCTGGATAAATTGTGAGCTAAAGTTTTGTGTAATCTGGAGATATTTCCACTTGTATGATAATACAAAGATCGTGTTTTTAGCTAAGGATTTCCCCATAGTATTCTTCTACGTTCATGTGTGATTGATTTCTCATTCTCTGTTATATGTGTTCTAATTGATGTTGCTCAAAATCGATTGAGATTCCCCAAGTTTGTTTGTAGAAGTAGATCAAGTATTTTACTTTAGTATATTGCATTATCAGGTGATCTACAGTGAAAAATTCTACATGGTATCAGAGCAAAGGTGATCAAAGCGGAGAATAGTATACAAAGAAGGGATAAGTTCAAAGTTTGAAGTTCCTGATTATAGAAATTGAATTCTTATCACATCTCAAATTTCACCAATGGCGTTCAACGGTTTGAGACTTGAGTATGCCCTCGATGCCAACTCGAATTATATAGCCTGGAAGGATCGCATGGAAGTAGTATTAGAGGACAACGGTTTGAAGGACTTCATTGATCAAGAAGTCCCCAAGCCAGCAACTGCTAATGCCCAAGAATTGGTAGAATGGAAAAAATGTGTGGCTAGAGCGAGGAGGATTCTTCTGGAGGGAGTTCGAGACAACATTGTCTTGAGTCTCCATGGGAAGGAGACACTATTTTCAATGTGGAAAACATTAAAGGATCTATATCAGAACAACAACAATCAAAGGAAGCTAGAATTGAAAGATAAGCTTCAGAAAATCAAGTGTGAAAAGGGTGACACGATCTCTACATATCTGAACAAGCTCACCACCTGCAGGGATGAGCTTGGAAGTGTAGGAATCATGACAGCCGATGATGACATGGTGATTCTTTCTCTCCTTGGTCTTCCTAAGAGTTGGCATGGCTACCAAGACTTAGTAAATGGAAGATAGAAACTGCCAGATTGGGAACAATTGTGGTCGGATCTGATGCAGGAGGAGATAAGGAGAAGCACCAAAGATGGTTCTTCATCAAAGCATGATGATGAAGAAAATCTAGCCTTAGCGAGTAAGGTGAGGAAATGGAAAGGGAAGGCTTCCCATTCCAAATCGAGTTCTTCCCATGGTGGGAAGAAGATTGAAAAATCGAAAGTGCGTTGCTTTCATTGTCATGAGGTGGGCCATTATGAAACAAATTGTCCACAGAAGAAATCCAAGAAGGGATCCTCAAAAGGATCAGATGGTGAGGCACTGGCCTCATAGTTTGAATTGGATTTCACCCTCATCACATGAATGGTTTCATCGATGGTGGGTTGTGTTTGGTACCTGGATAGTGGAGCCTCATTCCACATGACCATCAACAAGAGTTTATTCAGTATTTTGGAGGAGAAGGACCTCCAGATGCGCATAGAGATGGACAATGATGGAAAGTACCGTGTTTCAGGTGAAGGCATGGTTGTGTTTCAAAGGGATCATGGAGCTCCTCTCACCCTCAATGATGTAAAGTATGTGCCTGGACTGAAGAAGAACTTGGTTTCTGTCGCTATGTTGGAAGACAAAGGCTATGATTTAGTCTTTAGTAAAGGAAAGGCATTCTTGAGGCACATCGACACGGGACAGACCAAGAGGATTGGGATTTGAGTAAAGATTCTCTACAAGATGGAGGTAGATGATTGTGCTTCATTGAGTTCCAAGCAGAGTTGGTGCAAGGCCAATATATTGGCAAGCTATGGCATAGAAGATTGGGCCACTTGCACCATGGGGCCTTGAAGATCATGCAACAGATTTCTACCAGACTTCCCAAGGGTAAACTAGAGCAAGTGGATACATGAAAAGGTTGTACCTTGGGTAAGTATGCAAAATATTGCTTTCAGGATCGAGACAGTCGAGCTGGAGCAATCCTGGAGTGAGTTCATACAGATGTGCGTGGACCATTCTCGACAGCCTCCACCGCTAAACAAAGGTACTATGTTATTTTCATTGATGATTTTTCTCGTAGATGTTGGATCTACTTCATGAAGAAGAAGGATCAAACCTTCTCAAGGTTTTGTGAGTTCAAAGCCTTGGTTGAGAAAGAATCTACAAAGAAAATAAGGGCCTTGTGAAGCGACAATGGTGGAGAATATGTCTCTCAACAATTTAAGGACTTCTATGCAGCAGAAGGAATTAAACAGGAGTTGACTACACCCTATAACCCATAGTATAATGGGGTGGCCGAAAGGAAGAACAAAATGATTGTGGGAGAAGCTCAGGCGATGCTGCATGACCAAGGCCTACCACTTCATTTGTGGGATGAGGCATGAAATATAGTAGTATACTTTCAGAATAGAAGCCCACATCGTATACTGGGGATGAAGACACCAGAGGATGCTTTCTCTGGGAAGAGACCAGATGTGAGTCACTTTAGGATCTTTGGCTCATCGGTATTTTTCCATGTGACCAAAGATGCCTGAAAGAATCTAGAGCCAACAGCTGAGTTGGGGATACTTGTGGGGTACACCGATACACCCCACAACTATTGGGTTTTCTTGCCTCCTAGTCAGAGGACAGTGGTTCGTAGAGATCTGAAGTTCAATGAGGAAAAGGCCATGCGAGTATCCCTTGAGAGGGAACTCAAGTTGCATGCAGAGGAGGAACATTTGGTTCCTAAGGAGGAGGAGCCTCAACTGATGTGGAGTAGCTGCATGCAGAGGATTCATGAGTGGAGACATCCACTCATGCAGAGTCTTCCAGAGATGGGCGAAAATGCTCAAGGGAAGCTGACAGATTGATGATGGATGTGAGAGAGAATCTGGGACAACCATCTTCTCAGTGCAGACAGAGGAGGTAACCTGAGTGGTACACTGGTTACATGGCCCTGGTTGGGGAATGTATAGAGATTGAACCATCTTCCTTTGAGGAAGCAATGCAACAACCAGTCTGGGTTAATGCTATGGTAGAGGAGTACAACTCCATAGTTCGGAACAATGCTTGGGATGTTTTTCCAAGACTAGAGAACAGGTCAGTAGTGAGTTCCCGATGGATTTACAAGGTAAAGCAAGCAGCTGATGGTAGCGTGGAGAAACATAAGACAAGGTTTGTAGCCTGTGGTTTCTCATAGGTCGAGGGGATTGACTATGATGAGACTTTTTCTCTTGTAGCAACGTACTCCTCTATCAGATTGATGTTGGCACTATCAACACAGATGGGTTAGAAGATCCATCAGATGCATGTGAAGACTGCATTCCTCAATGGCAAGATTGAGGAAGAGGTGTACATAGAGAAACCATAAGGATTTGAGACCTTCACTCATGAGTCGCATGTGTGCCAACTCAAGAGAGCTTTATATGGGCTGAAGCAAACACCTCGTGCCCCGGTACACCATGATTGACGGTTATTTCACCAGGTTGGGCTTCACAAGGAGTGAAGCAGATGTGAACCTTTACCACATCATGGTAGAAGGTAAGCCATTGATCATTGTTCTTTATGTTGATGATCTAATATTGACAGGTGATGATCAGTTGATCAAGTCTTTCAAGGAGGACCTTGCAAGAGAGTTCGAGATGAAATACATGGGTCTCATGCACTACTTTCTAGGCATGGAAGTGTGGCAGAAGGATGGGGAAGTATTTGTGTCTCAGGGCAAGTATGCCAATGAGATACTCAAGAGATTCCACATGGAGAAGTGCAATCCCATGCAGACTCCTCTAGCAGGTAACTGGAGGAAGGAGGATGATACTTCAAGCGAGGTAGTAGCTACTACTATATATCGGCAACTTGTGGGTTCATTGATGTATTTAGTGAACACACGGCCATATTTTTGCTTTGTGGTGAACCAACTGAGTCAAGCTATGGTTCAGCCTACCAAAATGTTTTGGAAGGCAGCAAATCATGTGCTGAGATACCTCAGAGGCACATTTCAGTATGGATTATGGTATAAATGGATAGAGGGAGTGAAGTTTCAGGGCTTCACAGATGTAGATTAGACAAGGAGTACATTAGATTGAAAGAGCACTCCAGGAGGAATTTTAAACCTTGGTTCAGCTGCAGTTTCTTGGTATAGTAGGAAACATAGGTTAGTTGCACTTAGCTTAGTGGAGACTGAATACATGGCTGCCAGTCAGGTAGCATGTGAGGCCATTTGAATGCGGAAAATTCTAGTTGGATTGTTTGATCAGAGGATGGATCCAACTATGATCTATTGCGATAATCAAAATTGTGTCAAACTCTATGAGAATCCAATATTTCATGACAGGTCCAAGCACATTGATATCCGGTATCATCATCTTCGAGACTGTGTGGTGAAGAGGATCATGTTGTTGCAGTATGTTTCGACCGAGGAGCAGGATGCAGATATTTTGACTAAGGCATTGTCAAAATGGAAATTCAAGTTCCATAAACACAAGATCGGGGTGATAGATAATCCCTTTCTTGTTGAGAGGGAGTGTTGAAAATAGCAACAAGAAATGATAAATATAGAAGTGCTAAAAATAGCATTTCTATAAATAGCATTTCGGGATACATTCCAATTTTAGTTAGTCCCTGAACTAAAATTGAGAATTAAAATTCAAATTTGATCTTAGCAATTGTTTGAAAAATAATTAATTAATTCATCTTGAGTTAATTAGTTGGAGAAAATCAAACATGAAGTCTATGTGAAGACATGCAACGATTATCCCTTTGATTGAGGAAGTTATCCCTTAATTAAGGAGATCAGGATGATTTGTACTTTGAGTTTTAATTAGTTAGCTCAGTTAACTGAGTTAATTCTAGTTAGATTAGTTCCAACAATTTGTGGAACTGATTGTGAGTTCAATTAGTTAATGCATGCATGCATGTAACTAGTGTACTTCAAATAATTGAATATTCTCTCATAAATAACTCATGCATATTAGTTCAGTTAGAGACCCAGTTGATATCAGAGGATTGGACAGTGTACTATTAGTTGCAAGAATATTCCCTTGAGGATATCTCTTGCACGCAGAAGAAATTCATTCCTTGAGTATTACACAGTTATTTCTGAGTTTGGTGAGTAGTGTGTGAGGTAAGTAAACACAAGTGGCAGCTTGAGGACCCAGGAGAAACTGCGCAAGGAAATAGGAGGCTTGGAGGACTGAAGGAAGACATATGTTGTGTCTATTCATTCTATGACAAGCATTGAGGGATTGTACTGAGAGATGGATAGCTTGTGAGCTAAAGCTCTGTGTAATCCAGAGATATTTCCACTTGTATGATAATACAAAGATCGAGGTTTTTAGCTGAGGCTTTCCCTAGAGTATTCTTCTATGTTCATGTGTGATTGATTTCTCATTCTCTGTTATATGTGTTCTAATTGATCTTGCTCAAAATCGATTGAGCTTCCGCAAGTTTGTTTGTAGAAGTAGATCAAGTATTTTGCTTTAGTATATTGCATTATTAGGTGATCTACACTGAAAAATTCTACAATATATTATTCATCTGGTCAGTTGTTAGTCTCAAGAGGCATATGTATCGATCTTGCTTCCAACAATATGGATGAATACAGTGTTCTCATTAATTTACTATCTGAAGCAATATTTTTTGGTATTGAACCGCTAATGGTTTAATTGGATTCACAACTAGTCGTGTCTCAATTAAATAACATATATCATGTGAGAGATCCTTTATTACATCGCCAAATTATGAGAGTGAGGTTATTACAAAGATCATTTAATTTTATTACTTTTATTCATATTCCACGATCAAAAAATTCATTTGTTGATTCTATAGCTAATCAAGCATTATATTAGCACATTAATCATTCATCACGTTAAAATAAAAAATATCATAAAATCATCTATATATATGATCAAATCATCACGAAATTGTCTGTATATAGATATGAATAATATGTCCAAAATATTACAAAATGTGGACAAATGTCCTACAAAATTGGGGCTTAATCCTGATCATGTCCATAAAAAAGATAAGTCATCTAATCTAAGTTTGTGAGCTCTGCCCTAGATGAGCGTCATAGAAAAAGATGATGGCATTCGCCACCCATCAGAAGAGTTGCACCCACTCTCATGGTACTCCTACCACTCATCTTTGAATGGCCTCAAGGAGATCCTCTACGGCTACCATGGGAACCTGGCGAGTCAAACTCTCCAAGTTCCTCTGAACTACATGAAGGACTCTCTTGGTCTCTATTGCTTCTCTTTCCACATCTTTACCATGATGCCTATGTCTAGGTAGACCCCTAAATCTCACTAGTCCAACATCTGCATCACGATCAAATAATCTTGTAATATTTTTGCTTCACGGAAAAATAATTTTAACTTTTTAAGATCATATTTAAAATAAAAAAAAAACATAAAATTTTTAAATTTTTACCAATGTCACCCCATTCAACACCCTTGGGAAGTGCCAGATCTGTGTCCTCTTGATAGTATATGCTTGCATAAGGGTAGTCATCTATAGCTACGACTTGTTTCTCCCACTATATGAAGAACTCGTCGTCAAATTTTTCTCGAGTGACTTTGCCTCTGCCAAGTCACTTGATCAAGTCTGCCCATCTAGCCATCCTCGGATCCCTAAGACTGCTAATGGTTGTAGACACTCTGGGTCGAAGTGATGGTACTATCTCAAAGAAAAAGGAACAAAGTATGTTCCCATAGCAAAAATACTTTGTTTTCCCTTGTCTCACTGAAGAAATTTTCTTCTTCATGCAGGCCAACAGCCATGTGCACCAATCAAAGACTTGTACAAAGGAATTCTACTGCCAAGAACATGGCAGGTCGAGAGGCCTAATGTAGTGTCATCGAGCCTGCTACCCTGACAATAGTAAAGAGGATAATTTTAATTGGCGAGGTCCTTATATTTTTTATCAGAATCTGTGATCTAACCTTGTCTATCCCTAGTGTGCAGTAGAGATCTATGTAATCTGAAACATGCAGGCCTCCCCGATCCCTCTCTTTCAGATCAAATGCTTCCCCTCTTTGGGAAAGTCCTGTGATGAAGTAAAATTGTTCCACATGAATCTATAAGGGCATTTGATCAATCATAAAGATTTCTTTCTCTAGATGCCAGTAATGAATAAGCATCTCTAACAATCGAGTTTGGGTTTTCATATTTAACATCATAAAAAACTTGAGCAATCCACATCCTCTCAATGCATCCAATGCCATTGGATCATTTAAAACCTCATCGTCAACGTCATTGTGTTCCCTCTCTTTCCAAACAATTTCTATCCTGCAAATTTAAGAGAATTCATCCATTGGAAATAAGATTTTTCAATCTTCTCTGTGCATATGCGACTTTCTTAAATGACAGACACATATATGTGTGGTTCTTAAATGTGTAGGGATTTCTATACGTGGTTTCCAAAGAGCCGACTCACATACACGTAGAGGAAATTTTTAAAAACAAAAATCCTACGATGAAAATTGACTAAATTCATTCAAAATGCAATAAAATGGATGAGATTACGGATTTAGAATTACCTGGAATCCTTTGGTTGATGAATTGGTTGAGGAAATTGTGAAATGGAGTTGCCCAAGTTATCTACCAATCTCTCAAGCTCTAAATACTTGCAACTTAAAATTAATTTTTGGTGAGTCAAAATGTCTTTTTATATTAAAAATTAAAAAATCACTTTTATAAAGTTCATAATTTTTAAACTTTATTATTTCATGCACTTTTTAACTTTTGGCTTGAAGTGTTGGGGGAGGTTGTTTTCCAGGGTAAATGAAGACATTGTGACATTTTTTCAACACTTCGAATCCACAATTGCGGACCTATCGTGGCAGGTATCGTTTTCGTCACCGGCATACAGGTTAGGAAATATCACTTTTTTCGTTGTGTTATGCATCTTAACCTCATACTACGATACTTTTTCCATAGGGTCGACCCCATTATGTTGCGGTTTTTAAACCTTTCACTCATCGTCTTATAAAATCGTAACATAGTGGTACAACTATTGCTTGCATGGGATTCCTAGTTATATCCTCGCTAGTATATGTTGCCCATGCTGCAAGAATTGTTTAGGCTCGGGAGTCCTCTTTAGTCCCATCATGACTTTGCGATGAAGCCTCATTCCTCTTCTTCTTCACTATCATTCTGTATTTATACCCTAGCGGCTCCCGTGTGTTAAGTTGTACTATTGCATTGCACATTGACTACTTGTACCCTTTTGGCCTTAAGCCGACTTCACTTGGACTCGTGTATAAGCCAGTTTTGACCATAACCTTTTTGCAAGTTCAAACCATGCATTCATTAGCCTCTGCGACTTGACACCTTTTATCCATGGCAAGAACATTCCTTTGAGTGTTGACAAACAATATTCTCCACCTTGCATTGAGCATAGGAATGTTCCAGTCCCAGGAACTAGTGCATTTGCCTTTAACACTCGTTCTTTCCACTGTACTATAGGAATTCTTTTATTCTTTTTCAAGGCATGGACATGAATGAACTCTAAATTATGTACACACACATATATGTTTTTCCACAATCTCTAGTTTACTTTGATTTCATAGGTAACTGTCATTTAAAATCATTATTTCCTATAATAGAATCTTATTATTTTCATAGAATAAGTTTGTCTTTATTAGAATAGAGTTTAAATGCTTTTATAGAATAGAGTTTGATTTTTATAGCATAGAATTCGATTGGTCTTTCACAGGATAGATTTTGCCTATTTTCATAGAGTAAGCTTGCCTTTATTTTTGCTTAGAATAAGAATTCAAAATGCTTTCATAGAAATATAACTTGAATGTCTTTCATATAATAAAAGTTTGATTGTCTTCATGACATATAATTTAATTGTGTTTCATAGCATAGAGTTTGATTGTTTTTCATAACATAGAATTGCATTTATTTTTCATAAATTAGAATTGCGCTTTTGTTTTCCATAGATTGGAATTTAATCACTCCCTAGTTTAGAATCAATTACCTCAAGATCTATTGCTTTCCTTAAATTAAATGTTTTTGCATTCTTAGAATAATTTGCTTTTTGCTTTCATTACAAACTAGAATGAGCCTTTCATGGGTTTTTTTATTTCAATGCTTTTCATAAGAAAGTGTTAGGTCCCTACACTACTAGTGTAACCCCTTATTGTAATTAGTGTTGCCCCCTTATTATATTGTTGTGCCCATGTAGTCCCCATATTGTTATAATTGTGCCCCATAGAAGTCCACTATTGTTATTGTTGTGCCCTTGAATTATTATTGTTATGTCGACTCTGATTCAATTATGACCCCTTAGACTCCTATATATATAAAGGAGGTCTTGTCATTTGTATCATCCAAGAATTGTTCATTTGTGTAATATAAAGGAGGTTTCCCCCTCAATTAGGCTAATTTTGAAGGCGTTTATCTATATTTTATTCTATTTTGTGAGCTAGTTTCATAACATTTGGTATCAGAGCTTTGGATTATAGGGTTTCGTTGCTGCAAACAGGTCATCATGGAATTTTCAGAAGCTAAAAGAAAAACCCATTTGAGACGAAATCGGTCTGAACCTCGGGTTCGAATTTCAAATCTTGTCTTGCTATATTTTCGGATATATGATCTGAGGAAGTTAGGGTTTTTGCAAGCTCCAGAATTCCATCTCAAACAGGACATCGTGGAATTTTCACTATAATTGTTTCTCTACAAAGTTTCAAACTCTGAAAGGAAAACTCATTTGAGACAAAAGTTGGGTGAAGCTCGGGCCTGAATTTCAAATCTTGTTTCTCTATACTATTAGAGATACAATCCAGGACATTTATGGTTTTTGCAGGCTCCCAAATTACATCCCAAACAGGGGACCTTGGGAAAATCATCATAACTTTCTCTCTAAGTATCAGATTGAAATTTCGTAAGAAGTTGTAGAAAGAGGACGACCTGTAGTTTTATGTATATTAGTTTTAGGTCTGAAGGTCAAAACAGTGACACGTGGAACTTCATACAAGTTCGCTCTACTGAAAAAGTATATAATCAAGCCATCTTGGGAGATTGGGCGTAACGCTTTGTTGGAGAATCCAATCTTGATGGAACTTGTAGGGTTAGAAAGAGAACTCAGAGGGTTACTGCAGGATGCAATTTCAAACCTTCAAGATCTGAAATTATAGAGATACAATAGATTCAATATCGAGCTCCTAATATCAAGAAAAACTGATATGAGGAAGTTTGATGGCAAGGATCCGGTAAATTGGATACTACAAATGGAGAAATATTTTGATTTACATGGTGTACAACTATTACAAAAGGTACATATTTCATCTTTATATTTAGAACCGAATCAATTTTTATGGTATAAATGGATTTGTTCTTGTAAACCACTCGTCACTTGTTCAATTTTCACGGAGGAAATGATAGCACATTATGAGGATACAAAGAGTAACACCTTCTTTAGCCAATTGATAAATCTCAAACAAAAGGGTTGAATGGCAGAGAAAATTGAGGACTTCCGAAAAATTGAATATAAGGGTAAATGATATTCCAGAGAAGCAAAGGATTGATGCCTTCATAGGGACTTTAAAGGATAACATTCAACATGTGGTTCGTCTTTGGGAACCTGATTCATTGGAGAAGGCATTCAGGTTGGCAAGAAAAATTGAAAGCAGAATCATGGAAACAAGGAATCCTACCACTCACAAATATAAATATGGAAGTTTTTTTTCTCCTAGCCTTCCACAACCTATAAGGTTTACATGACAACAATTGGAAGAAAAAAGAGAAAAATGGATTTGTTACAGTTGTGATAGTAAATACACTAAAGTTCAAAGTGTGCTGAGAAGAAATTATTTTACATAGATTGTGAAGAGGAGGAAGAAAAGGATCAAGAAACATCAAAAGAGGAGGATATGTGCTAGGAACCAACCCTAGAGAAAGAAGAAATGAATCTGACCATATCTTGTAAAGCATTGGCAAGAATTACCACTCTTCAAACTCTCAAGATAGAAGGACATATCAAGAAGAAAAATGTTCAAGAAGTGAAAGATTACATCGAGCATCAAGAAATGAATCCGACCATATATTTTAATGCATTGGTGGGAATTACCACTCCTAAAACTATCAATATAGAAGGACATATCAAGAAGAAAAAGGTAATAATGTTGATTGATTCAGGCAGTACCCATAATTTTATTCATTGTAAGATAGTGAAGGAATTGAATTACTTCCTATATCTAGCACCAGAGTGTAAAGAGATGGTTGCAAATGGAAGAATCATAAATTTCTCTAGAAAGTTACATAATATCAAGCTATCCTTGGGATAATATGTTTTGAATAGTCCAGTGCTTTCCATTCCAATGGGTGGTGCTAATGTTGTACTAGGAGTCCATTGGCTACAATCTTTTGGTACGATAAATTTTAATTTTCAAGAAACTCTTCTTGAATTTTATTTATTTATTTATATTTTTATTTTTATTTATTTTTTTTTCAGAAGGAAAGGAAGTTAAATTAAGGGGTATCGCAGGGAAACCAGGAAAGATAATCATCTCTAACGACATGACAAAGCTTCTAAAGGAAGAAAAACGTGGCATAATTTCACAATTATGTTCGCTAGAGGTTCCCATGTCGAAATCATCTATTTCTCCATATTTCCAAAAAGTCTTGGACAATCATTCCAAGGTATTTGAGACTCCCAAAGGCATCCCACCTATTTGTGATCATGATCATGCTATTCATTTTCCAGGAAGTGTTCCTCCAAACATCAGGCCTTACAGATATTCCTTTGCACAAAAGAGTGAAATTGAACGTATGGTTGTAGAAATGCTAGAGGTTGGTATAATTCAACCTAGTCAAAGTTATTTCTCTACTCTAGTAGTATTGGTGCACAAGAAGGATGGATCATGGTGCATGTGTTTGGATTATAGAGAGCTCAACAAGCTCACTATTAAAGATAAATTTCCCATTCCTCTCATTGATGAATTATTGGATGAATTGCATGGAAAAATTTACTTCCGCAAGTTGGACCTTCTTACAGCATATCATCAAATCAGAATGAAGACTGAAGACATTCTGAAAACAACATTTACAACTCATGAGGGTCATTATGAATTTTTGGTCATGCCTTTTGGCCTTACCAATGCACATTCTACATTCCAAAGTTTGATGAATTCCATTTTCAAACCCTTCCTTAGAAAATTTGTGTTAGTGTTTTTTGATGATATATTAATCTACAACAAGCCTTGCAAGGATCATGTTCAACATGTTGATAGATTACTTAGACTATTGGACAAGAAACAATTATATGCAAAAACCTCCAAATGTTTCTTTGGAGTACAAAAGGTAGAATACTTGGGTCATATTGTACCTCATGAAGGTGTTAAGGTAGACCCTCAACAACAACAATTTCTCGAAATCTTAAAGGATAACCTCACTTTGGCACAAAATCGAATGAAACAACATGCTGATTGACATCGAAATGAAAGAAGTTTTGATAGAGGTGATTGGGTGTTTTTACAAATAAAACCATACAAACAAATGTCCCTCAAGCAAGCTAAGAAGGATAATAAATTGTCACCAAAGTACTATGGTCCTTACAAGGCGCTCCAAAAGATTGGTACTATGGCATGCAAATTGGAGCTTCCTTCATCTTCCCGAGTTCCCCCAGTTTTCCATGTTTCATGCTTAAAGAAGTTTATAGGTGACAAGCTCCCATTTAAAACAATATTGTCAGAACTTGACAAGGAAGGAAAAATCATATTGGAACCTGAAGCAGTCATGGAAATAAGAACCCGACAACTACGAAATCGATCAATTTCAAAGTATCTCATCAAGTGGAAGAACTTACCCGCTGAAGATTCCACATGGGAGGACAAAATGTTTATACAGAAGCATCCAGAACTACTCAAGCATTGAAGACAACACTATTTGAAGGA